>CAUYRH010059351.1:0-31005 GCA_963574655.1 Perodicticus potto
GCACTCTACCCAGGGCAACAGCTTGCGGCTCTGTCTCAAAAAAAAAAAAAAAAATGACAACTACAACAAAAAGAATAGCTGGGTGTTTTTTTTGTTTTGAGACAGAGCCTCAAGCTGTCACCCTGGATAGAGTGCTGTGGCATCACAGCTCACAGCAACCTCCAACTCCTGGGCTCAAGCGATTCTCCTACCTCCGCCTCCCAGGTAGCTAGGACTACAGGAGCCCGCCATAACGCCCTGCTAGTTTTTGGTCGTAGCCGTCGTTGTTTGGCAGGCCTGGGCTGGATTCAAACCCGCCAGCTCAGGTGTATGTGGCTGGCGCCTTAGCCACTTGAGCCACAGGTGCTGAGCCTAGCTGGGTGTTTTGATAGGCACCTGTAGTCCCAGCTACTTGGGAGGCTGAGGCAAGAGAATTGCTTAAGCACTAGAGTTTGAAGTTGCTGTGAGCTATGATGCCATAGCACTCTACCAAGGGTGACATAGTGATACTGTCACCCCCCCAAAAAATTATTTGTAAAGAGAAGGTCTTTCAATTTATTTAGACAGTCTTTTTCTTTTTCTTTTTTTTTTTTTTTTTTTTTGAGACAGTCTCACTTTGCCGCCCTTGGTAGAGTGCCATGGCTTCATGGCTCACAGCAACCTCCAACTCCTGGGTTTAGGTGATTCTCTTGTCTCAGCCTCACGAGTAACTAGACTACAGGCACCCGCCACAACGCCCGGCTATTTTTTTTGTTGCAGTTCGCCAGGGCCGGGTTTGAACCTGCCACCCTTGGGGGGTGGCGCCCTTTTTTTCTTCTTTTAAAAATGTTTTATAGCTTTCAGTTAGTTGTACAAGTCTTATGCTTTTTTTGGAGACAGTCTCACTCAGTCACCATGGGGTTGAATGCTGTGACCTCAAACTCTTGGGCTCAAGCGATCTTCTTCCCTCCCTCCTGAGTAGCAGGGACTTTAGGCACCAGCCATAACGTCCAGCTATCTTTAGAGACCAGCCTGAACAAGAGTCAGAGCTCAGGCAATTCACCCACCTTGGCCTCCCAGAGTGCTGGGATTGTAGGTGTGACCCACTGTGCCTGGCCTTGAACTTTTGTTAAATTTCTTCCCAAGTTATGTTTTCCTTTTTGATGCTGTTGTCTGTGGTTTTCTTTTTTTTTTTTTTTTTTTTGTATAGACAGAGTCTCACTCTCTCGCCCTCCGTAGAGTGCTGTGGAGTCACAACTCACAGCAACCTCCACCTCTTAGGCTTGAGCGATTCTCTTGCCTCAGCCTCCCAGGTAGCTGGGATTACAGGCGCCCGCCACAACGCCCAGGTGATGTCTGTTGTTTTCTTAATTTTAATTTTGGCTGGTCATTGTAGTGTATGAAAGTGCAATTTATCTATTTTGTTTATTGATCTTGTATCATGTAACCTTACTGAACTAGCTTATTAGATTTTAGTATATTCTTTCTCATTTTCTGTATACAAGTTCATGTTTGTATCTTGTCATTTTTCTGTAAATTATCTTTGTGGACTTTTTTTCAATAATCTATGAAAGACTGATATTTGGAATTTATCTTGATGGAAGATTATTTTTTTAATTTTGTTTTTAATTTTTTAATTTTCCCCAGTTGGAATGGCTTTTATTTATTTTTTCTTTCAGAATATTGTTTTGGCTACATGAATTGCTGTTGTACAGTTTGAGTCAAAGTTACAGGCATGCCCCCACTTGCTAGTGTGCAATTGTGCCTATTGGATGTGAATTTCCCCTCCCCTCCTCCCACTCCCACCACTTGCTTTTGGTTTTACTACCAAATGAGCACATGGCTTTTGATTGATAAGTTCCAATTTAGTAGTGAGTATATGTGTTTGTTTTTCCATTCCATTCTTACACTACTTAACTTATAGAATGGGCCTCCAGTTCCATCCAGGTTGTTAGAAAAGGTATTCACTATTTTTTTTTTTTCTCTTATAGATGAGTAGCATCTAGCATCCCATGGCATACATATATCACATTTTCTTATGCCCTATCAAGTAGATAATATAGCTTATTTAATTTTTCTTGTGGCTGGGCACAGTGCCTCACATTTAAATTCCTAGCACTCTGGGAGGCCAAGGCAGGTGGATTGACCAGCCTGAACAAGAGTTAGACCCCATATCTAAAAATTCCCAGGCATTGTGTTGGGCACCTGTAGTCCTAGCTACTCGGGAGGCTGAGGCCAAAGGATTGCTTGGGCCCAAGAATTTGAAGTTGCTGTTAGGTATGAGGCCATGGCATGTAACCCCAGGGCAAGTGAGTAAGACTCTGCCTCAAAAAAATAATAATAATAATAATTTTTCTTTGGCTCTTTTTTTTTTTTTTTTTTTTTGAGACAGAGCCTCAAGCTGTCACCCTGGATAGAGTGCTGTGGCATCACAGCTCACAGCAACATCCAATTCCTGGGCTCAAGCGAGTCTCTTGCCTCTGCCTCCCAAGTAGCTGGGACCATAGGTGTCCGCCACAATGACCGGCCATTTTTTGGTTGCAGCCGTTATTGTTTGACGGGCCCGGGCTGGATTCGAACCTGCCAGCTCAGGTGTATGTGGCTGGAGCCTTACCCCGTTGAGCCACAGGCACCGAGCTGTCTTTTGGTTCTTTGTATAGATAAGTAATCATAGTTGGGAAAAATAAGGGTAAGAATCCAAGATGTGGCTGGAGCAGTGATTCAAACCTGTAATCCTAGCACTCGGGGAGGTCGAGGCAAGTGCATCACCTAAGCTCATGAGTTTAAGGCCAGCCCAAGCAAGGGCCAGTCCTGGTCTCTAAAAATAGCTGGGCATTATGGCTGGCCCCTGAGTCTCAGGTACTTGGGAGGCTGAGGGAAGGGGATCACTTGAGTCCGAGAGTTTGAGGTTACTATGACGCCATAGCACTCTTCATCATGTGTGACAAAGTGAGACTCTTAAAAAATAAAAAAAAAATCCACATTGTATTACATTTAAGCTTCATAACAATTTTTACTGCTTTAGATGGTGAATATGCTTGTCTTTTATAACCTTAAATTTCTAGTTTTATAACTTTTACCTTGGCTATTATTTTTATTTTGATTATATTTTGAAGGTACTAAGACCCCAGACTTAATTTATAGAAGATCTTTAGGCAAAGGGAATAGAGTATGCCAGGACAAAGCTGTGAAAGTAAGTTGTATACTGTGGAAATGACTTAACTTTTATGTGTACTGGAAAAGTCTCAGTAACTAGTAATAAAGTATGTGGAGAGGTCCTAGTGGTCGTTGAGTGTTTAAGTCGATGCCTATCAGGTATTTGACATTAGCAAATATAGTCTTTAAACAAATGCTGGTTATATAGGGGCAAAGAATTGTACTAGAAGCTAAATTTGGGTGTTTCTCTAGTTTGAAAAAGAGCTAATTGTTTGTATGTATAGTTGGGAAATTATCAACTCTTAGTTTTTTTTATAAGTTATGGCTGAGTGATGGATAATGTCCTACTCAGACCCAAATTTTATCATTTCCTTTCTTTAATGTCATAGCTGCATGTAAATTGACTTTAAGTCTCTATATACAGTGGTTTCACCAAAGTTGGTTTCCATTGGGATAATTTGGAGGCCTTTAAAGAACATTGATATGTTAATATATTTTCCTCTCAAGGTTCTGATTTCAAATACCTTAGAGTAAGACTTTATTATAGAGAGTGGTAAAATTTTTAGAAAAGTCTTGAAGTGATTCTAGTTTGCAAACTAGTTAAGGAGCCCTGCTTTAGAGACATAAAAGGTTAAGGGTAGCTTGATGTCATATAACATTTTCAGGCACCTGTTATCTAAAAAAATTATACTAATTATGATTAGTGGCTACATAAATAGCATGAGTGAGATAATGTTATAGCATTTTGTTTTATGGCAAATCATTGAATCTGAAGAACATTCCTGTGACACTAGGTAGGCACTAATTTTTCTAGGTTAGCAAATGAAGTAATTTCTGAAAAATTACGTGACATGCTCAAGAAAAAGAAGAGTTTCTATGACTAGAGGCACATCTGAAGCCAGTCCTATTAACCCATGTGGTAGGATTATGTAGGACAATCTCAAAAAAAAATTTTTTTTTTTTTTTTTGTAGAGACAGAGTCTCACTTTATTGTCCTCAGTAGAGTGCTGTGCCGTCACACAGCTCACAGCAACCTCCAACTCCTGGGCTTAGGCGATTCTCTTGCCTCAGCCTCCCGAGTAGCTGGGACTACAGGCGCCCGCCACAACGCCTAGCTAAATCTCAAAAATTTTTAGTCCTTTCTATTAATGGCTTTACTTTCTTTAAAATGGGACAGTTATATACTTAAATTAATAAAGATTGTTAATCCTCAGTTGTAGATCTATATATTGCTCCTTGAGCTATTAATTTTTGAAAATATTTTCCTATATATATTTTGAGTGATGGGTATCAGTCTACCAATTGTTGTAGAACAGGGTAAAGCTAATTGTGTTAACCAGGGTAGTTACCTGAGTTGCCACACATTGTTAGATACTCACTTGGTTTATGTTCCTTGGAGGTAGTTTCTGGATATAAACCGGAAGGCCTGTTTGTCACTTTCCCCCCTTGTGTTACTGGTGATGGATTTCATTTGTTATGTATCCCTTCCAGATCCTCCCACCTCCATTTTTACACATCAGGTTGGAAAATATAACTCACGGGTGCTGTAGCACTTTGTTGTGTTGGTACTGTGCTTTACTTTTGCTTATGTATATAGGTGGAACAGTCTATTCTTTGGAGCAAGCAATCACTTTGGGTACTTTGGTCTCTGTGGCTGTGGTTCCCATTAATCTTTTGTAGTCATGCCTTTTCATGCCTTTGTATTCCTGATAAGTAGCCGGAATAATCAATAAGCCTGACCTTGGGAGTGGTGCTTTGTGGTGGAGTGACCGTGAGGCTTACTTCTCTCTTTCCTTTCCCTTTAAGAATCTCAGAGTGATGTGGGGGAAGCCCTTCATGTAAGTCTGCATTAACCTCACTACCTGTCAACTTTTGGCTTTTGTGGAGATGTGAGACAGAATTCCTATGGTGTGCTTATAGGAAAGATGGCTAGCCAAAAGTATAAGAAAGGTCACCCTGAGAAAGTCTATTTTCTTTAACTAATGTTTTCAGAATAAGTATTCAACATTGTCTATTCCTATTGGTTCACTGTGCTTTCTCTCCCTTTAGCCCCCCAGGTTCGCCTAATAGTCTTGGCTACTTCCCTACAGCTGCTAATCTTAGCGGTGTCCCTCCACAGCCTGGCACGGTGGTCAGAATGCAGGGCCTGGCCTACAATACTGGAGTTAAGGAAATTCTTAACTTCTTCCAAGGTTACCAGGTCAGTAGCTTGAAGAAGAAACATCCTCAGTGCCCTTCTTAAGTTGATTTGCCTAAAGACTGCAGATAGGAAAGAGATTCTATGAAACTCATGTGTGCATGTACATAGTAGTAATGGATTTGCTGATGGAAGCAAATAAATCCTAGAATCAGTGACCGGGGACTGAGTACAAACTCGTCCTGTTGACCAGGTTAGGACTTTTTCCCATGTTATCTTAATGCTGGTGTTTTTTTGAAAACTGAGCGATTTTGGGAAAGTTCTCTAGGGTACATAGCAGTATAGATGTTTTCACCTAAAATAGAAGTGACTAAGAGATGGGGTTTTTCTCAAAGTTGGGTGTCAAATCTGGCTATAGAAAAGTTCCCATCCAATCTGTTTTCCACTTAAACATGGAATTGAGGCCAGGCAAAGTGGCTCACACCTGTAATCCTTGCACTCTGGGAGGCCAAGGTGGGAGGATCCCTTGAGCTCAGGCGTTTAAAACCAGCTGGAGCAAGAGCAGGACCCCTTGTCTGCTAAAAACAGAAAAAATTAGCCCAGCGTTGTGGTGGGCCTCTATAGTCCCAGCACTCAGGAGGATTCCTAGGCTGAGGCAATTGCATTCTGGCCTGGGGCAACAGAATGATACTCTGTCTCAATTCAAAAGTAAAAAGGAATTTAAAGGTGAACATTCAAAAAGTGACCAGCGCCTTGTACCTAATGTGAACAAAAACGATGCCTAATGGGAGATACAATAAGTCTTCAGAGGATAACACCTTAAAATGAGCTCGTGAGTATTTGATGAGCCTTTCTTAAAATGATCTGTTAATTCTAATGAAGCTGACATTTGTGCTTAATAGTTTTTTTTCTACCACAGTCTGCGTCCATCAGTTTTCTGACCTAAGGAAAGATGATTTTTAGTAAGAGCTCTGAAACAGTAAACAAAATCTCATTGCGATTTCATCTGAGCAGACACCTTTCCTTCCTCAAGTCACGTAGTTATCTAAAAGTGGAATTCCCTCTTTGCCGCCACCTCTAAAAATAAGTAACCTGTAGTCTTTTGATTGTACTAATAACAAAAATTATCTCTTTCCTCCTGGAGCTTTGCTGAAGTCTTCAGATATGAGAAGCTATTATTGGGCATAGGTGTCTAATCTTAAAATAGACCTTGAGCAATTACAGTACTACCTTACAAAGGTCGTATCTGCAGATACCGTTTCACTATTAGAATGGGTTTATAAGTTTGGTATTCGTGTGTCAAGATTGTGATCTTAGCTAGAGTTATCCCAGTGATGATGCTACTGACCCCATACCTACCACATTACCATAGTTATGTCAAGGGCTTTTAACATACAAAGCGTATTTTTCTGATAAATGAAAAAACTCTGAAGATGGACAAAAGATGTCTTTTTTTATTGCATGGCATCCCACATTTTTACCAGACGTAAGATTTTAAGAAAAAGTTCAATAGATACTTTATTCTTTGCTAAATAATTATGCTATTTTTAAGAAGACCTTGAGAGACAGAAAAAAAGTTACTTTCCAAACATCATGTCTGGCTTACCAAATTATAAAGGAATAGAAAAATTTAGTGAAAGTTTACTGACAAGCTTGCTTAATGTTTTGGAAAAAACATTTTGACTATTTCATTTTCTCCATTGTCTTTCAACTGCAGAAAGCTTGAGGAAATGTTCAGACTTTAGTGGTCAGCTGAATTATTCTTTTTAGTTTGACTAATCAGCTTTTATGTGCATACTTAATAGAATTAAGCAGTCTTACACATCTATTAGTAATGAGTAAAATTGCTCTTATGAGAAGTGTCATGGTTGGCATTTGTGGGTATTTACTTTACCACATACACATAATAATAGGGATTATGTCTAGATTTATGACTAAAGATTTGACTTGTTTTTAAAATTGCGATGATTTCAGTCTGTAGCATTTTTTTTACTAGCTTGTAGTGTCATTCAGGGTGCAAATTATTTCATCTTAAGGCATTTGGTCTTTATTTCTGAACTTCTTGGAATTTATGAAATGGATTAATGAATTAAGATTACATAGGCACCTCAATTATCTAATTTACTATATCAAATTATTTCATTATCTTCCTTTAGTGATCTGAGCTCTGAGGCAGTTTTAGTGTACACATTTAAAAAATCTTTATGCTTAACCTACTTTCCTATGATTCTGACATAAAATTTTACATTTTTTACTGTCTTTAATCTATGACTTCTTATTTTGGGTTTTCTGTTCTCAGTTGGTCAGGTAATAGCCATTCATCGTGGGGTTCCACATTCTTTAGATTTGACTTTGTCAAAAAATGACAAAGTCCGTGGATAACATTTAATAAAAAACAGCGATCACCTAAGTGTAATTTGTGTATATTTATTGCTATCAATTTAATAGTTTGTGATTTTATTTCTGGTCAGGATTAATTTTATATAATTATGCATGTGTAACAAGAAATGTTTATATAACTAGGGAAATATTCAGGCAATAATTGGTCAGAAAAATGAAATTTTGTTTTTCCTCCCTAACTATTCTGAACCTGAAGAAATTTCTTGATAGTCTCTGATTCTATATTTTAAAAAATATAAATGTATCTTGGCCAGGTGCAGTGGCTCATGCCTGTAATCTCAGCAATTGGGAGGTTAAGGAGGGGTGGATTGACTGAGCTCACAGGTTCGAGACCAGCCTGAGTCAGAATGAGATCCTATCTCTAAAAAAATAGCCAGGCACTGTTGCAGGTGCCTGAAGGTCCCAGCTACTTGGGAGGCTGACGCAAGAGTATCACTTAAGCCCAAGAGTTTGAGGTTGCTGTGAGCTGTGATGTCATGGCACTCTACTGAGGGTGACACAATGAGACTCTGTCTCTCCCCCCCCAATATATATATACACTATATGTGTATGTATGTATTTTGATATAAAATTGGCATGTCTTATATACATATATGTGTGTGTGCATACATGTGTTCTTTAAGTACAATTTTTGGATGTATTTTCCCCAACCTTTAGCACAATTCCTTCCATAAAACTACTCCAACTTTGCATTTTCCATTTTTCATTTGGGATTGGTGTAAAGCCAGAAAGAGCAAGGATTTACAAAAAGGAATTCTGATGGCTAAAGCAAGATACAGGATATGGGTTTTCCTTTTCAATCTACAATCTTATAAACTTAAGGTACTTGAGTTAGGTCCATTTTGATAAACAAGATTAATAGAATGAGAACAGATTAATAGAATGAGAACAAAATTTATGACAAACTACAATGAAAATATTTCATAATGGATACGTCATATTCTAATCAGTAAAATAAACATGAACTTATGAACTTGTGTATCTCTGTTCATGGGCTTTTTACACTGAAATGGACCCTCATGTATCCTTCTGCAATTCCTTTCACTTTTTTTTTCCTTTTTGAGGCAGAGTTTCACTCTGTCACTTTGGGGATGAGTGCTGTGATGTCATAGCTCACAGCAACCTCAAACTCCTCGGCTCAAGTGATGTTCTTGCTTCATCCTCCTAAGTAGCTGGGACTACAGGCGCCCGCCATAACACCTGGCTAGTTTTAGAGACTGGGTCTTGATCTTGCTCAGGCTGGTCTTGAGCTCAGGCAATCCACCCTCCTGGGTCTCCCAGAGTACTAGGAGTACAGGCAGGAGCCACTGTGCCCGGTCCCTTCACTTTATTTTTTACATATACATGTGTTTATTAGGCTTCCACTTTTTGCCTTCACAGAATTAAAAAGGCTTAAAATTTAATAACAATAACAATGTTCAAGATAAGGAATAGAAACAAAAACCTCATAAAGAATGAACAGAGAGGGCAGCACCTGTGGCTCAGTGTGCAGGGCGCCAGCCCCATATACCAAGATTGGCGGTTTTAGACCCAGCCCTGGCCAAACTGCAACAAAAAAATAGCCGGGCATTTTGGTGGGTGCCTGTAGTCCAAGCTACTCGGGAGGCTGAGGCAAGGGAATTGCCTAAGCCCAGGAGTCGGAGGTTGCTGTGAGCTGTGTGACGCCAGGGCACTCCACTGAAGGTGATAAAGTGAGACTCTGTCTCTACAAAAAAGAAAGAACGAAGATAACTACATTTAGAAAAGAAATCAAACGATTGCTGCATCGAAATATTAAGCAATGATGATGATAATGCAAAGAAAGTAACATTTCACATTGTCAGATAAGAGTATATCTATTATAGGCTCGGCGCCTGTGGCTCAACGTGCTAAGGAGCCAGCCACGTACACCTGAGCTGGCGGGTTCGAATCCAGCCCAGGCCCGCCAAACAAGGATGACGGCTGCATCCAAAAAATGGCCGGGTGCTGTGGCGAGCGCCTGTAGTCCCAGCTACTTGGGAGGTGGAGGCAGGAGACTCTCTTGAACCCAGGAATTGGAGGTTGCTGTGCTGTGAGCTGTGATGGTACAGCACTCTATCCAGGGTGACAGCTTGAGGCTCTGTCTCAAAAAAAAAAAATATGTCCATTATAGAATGCTTTGACTCTGAGGCTCAGCATGGAGTCATCAGTTAACTTATTTTTTTCCAAAGTCTCAAAAAATAGACAGTATTTATAAATAAAAGTAAAAGAAAATTTCAAAAAAACAGATCATGCCAAATCTTACAGACAATAGAAGAAGAACAAATACTTCAAAATCATTCTACTTAATCTGGATATACCTGATATTAAAATTAAAGAAAATACATTATTATAAAGGGGAAATTACAAACCTATTTTACTTATAAATGAGGATGCAATATCCTAAACAACATATTAACAGGTTGAATTAAAAATTAATGTTTATGTAATATACTTTGGTCAAAAATAAATCCAATTTATGTGAGAATTAGGCACTCTTTCACGTTTTCACTTGCTCTTTGCATTACCTTTTTTTTTTTGGTAGAGACCGAGTCTCACTTTATCACCCTCGGTAGAGTGCCATGGCGTCACACCGCTCACAGCAACCTCCAACTCTTGGACTTAGGCGATTCTCTTGCTTCAGCCTCCGGAGTAGCTGGGACTACAGGCGCCTGCCACAACGCCCAACCATTTTTCTGTTTTGCAGTTCGGCCAAGGCCAGGTTTGAACCTGCCACCTTTGGTATATGGGACTGACGCCTTACTCAATGAGCCACAGGCGCCACCCTTTGCATTACCTTTCAACGTCAATGGCTTCGCATTGTGAATAAATGCTAGTTTTTCTTTCCAGAGTACTGACTTTAATCATTGTAACTTTATTTTTTAATTTTTTTTTTTGCGATACGCTTCACATTTTTATTTTTAATTTTTTTTTATTTTTACTTATTTATTTTTTTGAGACAGAGACTCAAGCTGTTGCCCTGGGTACAGTGCTTTGGCATCACAGCTCACAGCAACCTCAAACTCTTGGGCTTAAGTGATTCTCTTGACTTAGCCTCCCAAGTAGCTGGGACTACAGGTGTCTGCTACAATGCCCAGCTGTTTTTTGGTTGTAGTGGTCATTATTTGGCAGGCTCAGGCTGGATTTGAACCCGCTAGCTCCACTGTATGTGGCTGGCACCCTAGCCGCTGGAGCTTACAGGTACCACATTTTTAAAATACTCTGGTTGGTAAAAGGCCATTGTAACTTTAGATCTCCCTCCACTAAGGTTTTCACTTGCTGCCCTATTGAGAGAATTAGATTGATATTATGAATTCATCTAATAGCATTTAAAATTCACTGCGTCATTTGTAGAGATACGGAGTATTAGACTTAACTGTACACTGGCTTGCAAGTAACTGGCGCTCATGTATTTGATATCTAATCATACCTATGGTATGATAGAAACTATTGTTGGCAAGATCTTAAGTGTTTGGTCTCCTGGGTTCTCGTGGTATGGTGGTGTTCTCTTTTTAATCCATGTGGTCATTCAAACTTCCTTTCTAAAAAGAGATTATGTGGTATTTAAACATGTTAGGTAAGAAGTAGATATTGGGCTTAGCACATACACACATGGTTTGTTGCAGTGTTTACTTGTTTCCTACGGTGTAAACGTCCTATAGTATTTTTGGTAGACCTATTTAGTTGAAATATTAACTATCCATAGTGACAGTTTGTCCATCTTTTGATCCTGTTTGTTTTAACTTGCATTTTAGTATGCAACCGAGGATGGACTTGTACACACAAATGACCATGCCAGGACTCTACCCAAAGAATGGGTTTGTATTTAAGGGCCCCAGCAGTTAGACCATCCTCAGAACAGAAGGTAAGGCTCTACTGATGCAAGTTCAATTGTAAAGGGCCAAAAACATAGAGGTCAAGAATCTGAAGGTGTTTTCAAGTCAAGTGAGAGGGTCCCTTTTTTCTTCAGTGTGTTGAAGGAATGTCAGAAATTCTGGAAGGAATAGAGACTGGAATTAAGTTTGTCATCTTAGGAGACAGTATTTAAACATTTTATAAACGATGGTTGTGTGTTATTTGGGGGTAGGGGAAAACTTTTCCATTTGGAAATTACTGTATTTCATGTGGTGTACAGGATGGGTATTCTTTTCTTTAAATTGAGGTAAAAGTCACCCAACAAAATTTATCATTTTAAAGTGTACAGCTCAGTGGTGTACTATGCTCATAACATCATGCAACTAATACCTCTATTGGGTTCTAAAACATTTTTGTCATTCCCTACTTTTTCTCCTAATGGTTCCTGGCAACTGATCAACTGTCTCTATATTTGCCTCTTCTGGGTATGTCATATAAATAGAGTCATATATTATAATGTGTGCCTTTTTGTTATTTGGCTTCTTTGGCTTCATATGTTTTTTTAAGGCTCACCCTTGTTGGCTTAGCGCCTGTGGCTCAATGGGCTAAGGCGCCAGCCATGTACACCTGAGCTGGCAGGTTTGAATCCAGCCCGAGCCTGCCAAACAACAATGGTGGCTGCAACCAAAAAATGGCCGGGCTTTGTGGTGGGCTCCTGTAGTCCCAGCTACTTGGGAGGCAGAGGCAAGAGACTCGCTTGAGCCCAGGAATTGGAGGTTGCTGTGAGCTGTGATGCTACAGCACTCTATCCAGGGTGACAGCTTGAGGCTCTGACTCAAAAAAAAAAAAAAAGGCTCACCCTTGTTTTAACATATATCAGTATTTAAGTCCTTTTTATGGCTGAATAATAATCCTCTGTATGGATATATCACATTTATCCACTGATGGACACTTGGGTTGTTTTTACTTTGTGGTTATTGTGAATAGTGCCGATGTGAGCATTTATGTAGAATTATTTGAGTATGTATTTTCAGTTGTTTTGGGTATATACTTCGAATAGAATTGCTGAGTTATAGCCTCATTCTTGTGGTTTGAGTATACTTTTACCAGTTTCCTTTTTGTAAAAAAAAAATTTTTTTTTTGGTAACATATATGTAAAACACAATGTACCATCTTAAGAATTTAAATGTGTAGTTTAGTGGCATTAAGTATATGTCACAATGTTGGACAACCATCACCACTATCCAGGTCTAGCACTTTTACATTTTCTCAAACTACAACTATATACATTAAAAATAACTCTTCCCCTTTACCCCAGCCCCTGGCAACCACCATTTTACTTTCTGTCTCTGTGAATTTCATTATTTTAGGTAGTCACTAATAAGTGGAATGATTTATCCTTTTGTGATTACCTTATTTCACTTAGCATTGGGGTATGCTTTGTTTTGTTTTGTTTTTGTTTTTGTTTTTGTTTTGTTTGAGACAGTCTTACTATTTTGCTCCCCCGTAGAGTCCTGTAGCATCACAGCTCACAGCAACCTCCAATTCTTGGCCTTAAGCGACTCTCTTGCCTCAGCCTCCCGAGTAGCTGGGACTGCAGGTGCCTGTCACAATGCCCAGCTATTTTTTGTTGCTGTTGTCATTATTGTTTAGCAGGCCCAGGCCGGGTTCGAACCCACCAGCCCCGATGCATGTGGCTGGCGCCCTATCCACTGAGCTATGGGCACTGAGCCTTGAGTATACTTTTAAATATTCTTTACTTCAAAATGGATGCAAGGTTTTCGTTTGGTTTTGTTTTTTACAGACAAGGGTCTTACATTATCGCCCTCAGTAGAGTGCTGTGGTGTTACAGCCCATAGCAACCTTCAGTTCTTGGGCTTTAGCTGTTGGCCTCCCAAGTAGCTGGGCCTACAGGTGCCTGCCACACCACCCGGCTGTTTGTTGCAGTTCGGCTGAGGCCGGGTTCGAACCTGCCACCCATTGGTTTGTTTTTTTTGAGACAGTGTTTCCTTGTGTCACCCTCGGTAAAGTGCTGTGATGTCACAGCTCACAGCAACCTCCAACCATTGGGCTTAAGCGATTCTCTTGCCTCAGCCTCCCAAGTGTCTAGAGCTACAGGTGCCGGCCACAACACCCAGCTATTTTTTGTTGCAGTTGTCGTTGTTGTTGTTTAGCTGGCCTGGGCTGGTTTTGAATGTATGTGGTTGGCACTGTAGCCACTGTGCTACAGGCACTGAGCCTGAGAGAAGGAAGTTTCTTTAGAAATAGTTTTTGACTTTGGCTCGGCACCTGTGGCTCAATGGGCTAAGGCGCCAGCCACGCACACCTGAGCTGGCGGGTTCGAATCAAGCCCGGACCCGCCAAACAACAATGACGGCTGCAACCAAAAAATGGCCGGGCATTGTGGCGGGTGCCTGTAGTCCCAGCTACTTGGGAGGCAGAGGCAAGAGACTCGCTTGAGCCCAGGAGTTGGAGGTTGCTGTGAGCTGTGATGCCACAGCACTCTATCCAGGGTGACAGCTTGAGGCTCTGTCTCAAAAAAAAAAAGAAATAGTTTTTGACTTTTGGTTTGGTTTATATCTCCCCTCTACACATACAGTCTTTTCTTAAAAGATACGTTCTGTGCCAGGCTTCCTAAGAGATGAAGCTATATGAACATTTTTAGGAGTTTCTGTAGTTTATTTCTTTTCTTTTTTTGCAGTTTTGGCCAAGGCCAGGTTCGAACCTGCCACCCCCAGTATATGGGGCCCCCGCCCCACTCCTTGAGCCACAGGTGCCACTCTACTTCATCATTTTTGACTGTTGGTTTGCTGGGATGCTGTTTCCTATTTTGTTAATTTTTTTTTTTTGAGACAGAGCCTCAAGCTGTCGCCCTGGGTAGAGTGCTGTGGAGAGCCTCAAGCTGTCGCCCTGGGTAGAGTGCTGCGACATCACAGCTCACAGCAACTTGCAACTCCTGGGCTCAAGCGATTCTCTTGCCTTCGCCTCCCAAGTAACTGGGACTACAGGTGCCCACCACAACGCCTAGCTATTTTTTGGTTGCAGCTGTCATTGTTTGGCAGGCCCGGGCTGGATTCGAACCCACCAGCTCAGGTATATGATGTGGCTGGCACCTTAGCTGCTTGAGCCATAGGTGCCGAGCCTTTGTTAATGTTTTCATGGCTAACAACCTCCTGGGCTTTAACTGTATGGATTCCAAATCAGAAATGGGTTTGCTAGTACTTGGTCATCCTTGAGAAAAAAGAATTCTTTTCTTAGGCTCGGGGCCTGTAACTTAGCAACTAGGGCGCCAGCCCCATACATTGGGGCTGGCAGGTTCAAACCTGACCTGGGCCTGCCAAACAACAATGACAACTGCAAGAAAAATAGCTGGGAGTTGTGGCAGGCACCTGTAGTCCCAGCTGCTTGGGAGGCTGAGGCAAGGGAATCACTTAAGCCCAAGACTTTGAGGTTGCTGTGAGCTGTGACGCTATGGCACTCTACTAAGGGCAACATAGTGGGACTCTCTCTCAAAGAAAAAAGTAGAATTCTTATCTTAGCTTCTCACTCTGCAGTGCAGAAACCCCATTTCTGGGTTGAAAATGATTTATTGGATCTGCTGTTTTAAGAGATGTTTCAAAATGTTTGGTCCTCCCAAGGAACTTCTTGTACAAATACTGTGCAGTGGGCATAGGGGCTATTCTCTATGGTAGCTCCCAGTGCTGAGAGCGCGTTATTCCAGCCTGTTGGTATTCCTTTTGGTTCATATTTTGTCCTTCTAAGTGTTCATTATTCAACCCCTTTGATAAACACACTGTCTGTATGTGTTAATGATTATACTGAATATAATTAATTTGATAAACACACTGTCTTCAGTGTTGTCCAGGGTCTGTATTTTTATTTATTTTTTTGCTTTTTAATTTCAGCTGGCTTTTACTTTTCTTAGTTTCCTTGTTTTGTTTGTTTTTTTCTTTTTCCATTGTCCTTGTAGCGATTCGCAGGCCGGTTGCCTCCCAAGTAGCTGGGATTACAGGCGCCTGCCACAACGCCCGGTGGTGGTCTTTCCTGGTGGTAGAGACGGGGTCTTTTACTCTAGCTCACTCATGCTTATGCAGGTCTCGAACTCTGTGAGCGCTAGAAATCCACCCGCCTCGGCTTCCCACAGTGCTGGGTTTACAGACATGAGACACCACGCCGGCCCAGGGTCTGTATTTTTAAATGAGTATTTTGTATATGAAATGACTGGGAATGGAAGGTTTTTCCTTTTCTTTTTCTTTTTTTTTTTTTTTGCAGTTTTTGGCCGGGGCCAGGCTTGAACCTCCTACCTCTGGTATATGGGGCTTCCATTCCTAGGCACCACCCAAGGGAATGGAAGGTTTTCCTTGTTTTATTTTTTAAAGATAGATTATCAGGCGGTGCCTGTAGCCCAGCAGGTAGTGCACTGGCCCCATATACCGAGGGTGGCGGGTTCAAACCCAGCCCTGGCCAAACTGCAACAGCACAAAAAAATATATAGCTGGGCATTGTGGTGGGCGTCTGTAGTCCCAGCTACTTGGGAGACTGAGGCAAGAGAATCGCCTAAGCCCAGGAGTTGGAGGTTGCTGTGAGCTGTGATGCTACTGCACTCTACAGAGGGCGATAAAGTGAGACTATCTGTAAAAAATATATAAATAAAAAAATAAAAATAAGAGTGTTACTTTGTTGCCCTCAGTAGAGTCCTGTGGCATCATAGCTCACAGCAACCTCAAACTCTTGGGCTCAATTGATTCTTTTGCCTCAGCCTCCCAAGAAGCGGGGATTACGGGCACCAGCCACAGCATCTGGCTGTTTTTTGAGGTGGGTCTCCCTCTTGCTTAGGCAGGTCCACCCGCCTCAGTATCCCAAAGTGGTAGGATTATAGGCATGAGCCACTGCTGCCAGCCTAGAATGGAAGTTTTTGACATTACATTAGATATGTGCTAAACTGACTGTATGTAATTCCTTACTCAGCATCTCTAATTCCACCTTCTGTCCATAAAATTCATGTGTAATTTAAAATTGTATAGTATTTTAAATTGCACATGAACTTTATGGACACCCTGTATATTTGGGATGATAGAATAATAAATCAGCTGCTTTGCTCACATTCTAATACCCATATTTTCTTATTCTAAAAATCAGATTAATCTGCCTTTGTATTGACAAGTTTTATTTTTATTTATTTATTTATTTATTTATTATTTTAATTTTTTTTTGCAGTTTGGCCAGAGCCAGGCTTGAACCCTCCACCCTTGGTATATGGGGCCGGTGCCCTGCTCACTGAGCCACAGGTGCCGCCCTGTATTGACAATTTTTAAAAATTCACTTTCTGAAATATTAGGCATAAGTTAACCTTATGCCTAAGGTTAGGTTTGATTATCTCAACTCTGGGACATAAGAATCATAAAGTAAAAGTATTGTTTGCTCATTAAAATCAATTTTGAGGCTCGGTGCCTGTGGCTCAACAGGCTAAGGCGCCAGCCACGTACACCTGAGCTGGCAGGTTCGAATCCAGCCCCGGCCCGCCAAACAACAATGGCGGCTGCAACCAAAAAATGGCCGGGCGTTGTGGTGGGCGCCTATAGTCCCAGCTACTTGGGAGGCGAAGGCAGGAGACTTGCTTGAGCCCAGGAATTGGAGGTTGCTGTGAGCTGTGATGCCACGGCACTCTATCCAGGGTGAGAGCTTGAGGCTCTGTTTCAAAAAAAATAATAAATAAATAAAATAAAATAAAATCAATTTTGAGCATGGAAACAGACACTAAGAAATCACTAATCCCACTGCCTGGAAATAACCATAATGAATATTTCCTTTCACCTTTATTGTTTGCCCTTGTGTAATTTTGGACCTTCTCTTCTCTTTCAACTTTATTTTTTTTCTCCTCCCCCTTATCAATATCAAATTCATGATCACAAACCACCTTTTATACTAATATAGTCCTTAGTCTAAGTATGTTTTTATCCACAGTCTCGTGTGAGTCTTATCATATTTCATATAGTGAGACTCATCTGAGAAGTTTCAGGGCAGGTACCTGTAGCCTCATTTAACAGATGAGGAAATGAACCTCAGAGAGTTTAGTAAATTTTCACAAAATCATATAGCTAATGATTAAACTGACAAAAAGATCCAGGACTTCTGGCTTTAGTCTTGGGGCTTTTTTCTGTTGACTACATATGCGTAGTAGCATGGCAGAGTAAGTTCTTAGAGTGTATCGAAAGATGGCCCCAACAGCTTGGTGCCTGTAGCTCAAGCCACTAAGATGCTAGCCATATACACCAGAGCTGGCAGGTTCGAATCCAGCCTGGGCCTGCCAAACAACAATGACAACTACAACCAAAAAATGGCTGGGTGTTGTGGCGGGCACTTGTAGTTCCAGCTACTTGTGGGGCTGAGGCAAGAGAATCGCTTAAGGCCAGGAGTTGGACGTTGCTGTGAGCTGTGATGTCGTGGCACTCTACCCAGGGTACAGCTTGAGGCTCTGTCTCAAAAAAAAAAAAAAAGCCCTAAGATAGGTCTGCATCCTGATCTCTGTGACCTGTGACTATTACCTTCTGTGGCAAAAGTTATGAATTAAGTTTCTTGAGAAGAAGCACATGTCATGAATTATCTAGGTAGCCCTAGATGCAATGCATCCATGTAGCCTATAAGGGAGGCCTAGGGAAATCAAACAGAGACATATACAGCAGAGCAGTGCGACCCAGGAGGCAGAGATTGGAGTGAAGTAGACGCAGCCAGGCCATGCTTACAGCCACCAGAGGATACAAGGGGCAAGGAACTGATTGTTGCCAGAACCTTCAGACATCAGGCAGACCCTACTGACACTTTTTTCGTTTTGTTTTGAGACAGTCTTACTGTGTGGCTCTCGGTAGAGTGCCATGGCGTCACAGCTCACAGCAACCTCCAACTCTTGGACTTAAGTGATTCTCTTGCCTCAGCCTCCTGAGTACCTGGGACTACAGGTGCCCCCTACAACACCTGGCTATTTTTGTTGTTGTTGTTGCAGCTGTCATTGTTTAGCTGGCCCTGGCCAGATTTCAACCTGCCTCCCTCGTGCATGTGGCCGGTGCCATAACTACTGTGCTATAGGCTCCAGTCCCTTACTGACACTTTCTGATCTGACTTGAAGTTTCTAGAATGGTGAGAGGATAAATTTGTTATTTTAAGTTGCCAAATTTATGGTAAATGATTACAGTCAGCGAAGAAACTAATATAGTGTTCTGAAAAATATGTTGAAAGAATGATCTCACTGTTGGTTATAGAATTAGGTTGCTAATGCCCATGACAAGATCTGGTAATGAAGTCATGCTGCTTTTGTCTTCTTTTGCATTGTTTTATTAGCCCTGGCTAAGCTTGTTAACTATCCCTAAGAACTACATTTTTCTTTCCCTCTCTTTCTGTTCTTTTATTTATTTATTTATTTATTTTTATTTTTTTTTTTTCAGTTTTTGGCCGGGGCTAGGTTTGAACCCACCACCTCCAGAATATGGGGCTGGCGCCCTACTCCTTTGAGCCACAGGCGCCGCCCTCTCTCTGTTTTTTTAAAAGCCTCAGCCTCGGCTCAGCGCCTGTGGCTCAAGCGGCTAAGGCGCCAGCCATGTGCACCTGAGCTGGCGGGTTCAAATCCAGCCCGGGCCCGCCAAACAACAATGTCGGCTACAACCAAAAAATGGCCGGGCATTGTGGCGGGCGCCTGTAGTCCCAGCTACTTGGGAGGCAGAGGTAGGAGACTCGCTTGAGCCTAGGAATTGGAGGTTGCTGTGATGCCACAGCTCTCTATCCAGGGTGACAGCTTGAGGCTCTGTCTCAAAAAAAAAAAAGCCTCAGCCTCCTGAGTAGATGGGACTATAGGTACAGTGCCTGCCACAATGCCTGGCTAATTTTTCTATTTTTAGTATAGATGGAGTCTTGCTCTTGGCTAGGCAGGTCTCCTGAGCTCAAGCACTCCACCAGCCTTGTTCTTCCAGAGTTCTAGGATTGTGGACAAGAACCACATTTCTTTTTTTGTCATTAAAAAAAAAGAAAAAAAAACCCAGACCTCAAGAGCACTTTGCAAACCATTGAAGATACCCAGGGTCTTTCCTGGGAAACAGAGTAGGTGTTGGGCTAAAAGAAATGCCCTTTCAGATGGCTTGAGAGGTTTTATTTTCCCAATTACTGTTAAGTTCCTAGGTTTGCTTTCCCTTGTGTTTTTTGTTTGTTTTGTGTAAAAGGGAGGGTCTCTCTGTGTCACCTAGATTGGGTTGGTCTCAAAGGCAGTATCAGCTCCTAAATTTTTTTTTTTTGTAGAGACAAGAGTCTCACTTTATCGCCCTCGGTAGAGTGCCGTGGCGTCACACAACTCACAGCAACCTCTATCTCCTGGACTTAGGCAATTCTCATGCCTCAGCCTCCCGAGTAGCTGGGACTACAGGCGCCCGCCACAATGCCTGGCTATTTTTCTGGTTTGCAGTTCAGCCAAGGCCGGGTTTGAACCCGCCACCTTTGGTATATGGGGCCGGTTCCCTACTGGATGAACCACAGGCGCTGCCCAGCTCCTAAATTTAAATCTATTGGTAGTTCATGGCTATAACTATATTTTGTATATATAATGGAGGTGGACAGTACTTTAAAGGTAGCATTTCCCTGTTATGTAAAAGGGGCATAAAATTACTTCAGAAAATATCACTTCTGCATATGTGTCTTTTAATATTTTCTGTGAGAATTAGGTAGATTAATGAATGCAAACAAGTTTTACAAATTACAAAGATCTATATTAATTTTTTTTTACTGTAGTTATAATAATCAGAGGGACAAAGCTTTGATTTTTTTTTTTTTTTTACATTATTATCTAAATTCTGGACATAATTCAGATTTCACCAGTTTTTTTTTTTTTTTGTAGAGACAGTCTCACTTTATCGCCCTCGGTAGAGTGCCGCGGCATCACACAGCTCACAGCAAACTTCAACTCCTGGGCTTAGGTGATTCTCTTGCCTCAGCCTCCCGAGTAGCTGGGATACAGGCGCCTGCCACAACGCCCAGTTATTTTTTTGTTGTAACTTAGCTGGGGCCGGGTTGGAACCTGCCACCCTCAGTATATGGGGCCGGCACCCTACTCACTGAGCCATAAGTGCCACCAGATTTCACCAGTTTTTCCATTAATATTCTTTTCTTTTTCAATCCAGGATTTCACATTGCTTTTTATTGTCCTGTCTTCTTTTTTTTCTTTTTTGAGACAGAGCCTCAAGCTGTACCCTGGGTAGAGTACAGTGGCATCACAGCTCACAGCAACCTTCGATTCTTGGGCTCAAGCGAGTCTCCTGCCTCCGCCTCCCAAGTAGCTGGGATTACAGGCGCCCGGCCATTTTTAGGTTGCAGCCACCATTGTTGTTTGGCGGCCCGGAGCTGGATTTGAACCCGCCAGCTCAGGTGTACGTGGCTGGCGCCTTAGCCCGTTGAGCCACAGCCACTGAGCCTGCTTTTGTTTTTTTTGAGACAGAGTGTCAGTATGTCCCCCTCGGTAGAGTGCTCTGGTGTCACAGCTCACAGCAACCTCCAACTCTTGGGCTTAAGTGATTCTCTTGCCTCAGCCTCCCGAGTAGCTGAAACTACAGGAAGCCACCACAACACCCGGCTATTTTTTGTTGCAGTTGTTTGGCTGACCCAGGCCAGGCTCAAACCCACCAGTCTCGGTGTATGTGGCTGGCGCCGTAACCACTGTGCTTTGGGTGCAAAGCTTATACTGCTTTTGAAGTGTTTTTTTGCCTGTCCTTCAATTTGGATTTGTAGGATTTGTGTGTGTCTGTGATGAGACTGGGTTAATGGGTATTAGGAAAGAACACCAAAGAGGTGATGTTTCCTCTTATCAGGTGATATCCAGGAGTATGTGAGACCTTTTGACATCGCTACTGATGTCAACTTTGATCTCTTGTTTAAGTAGTGTTTTCCAGGTTTCTACACAAAATATGCTATGCTTACGAAGCCTGTATTCTTGTTCGGCCCATATTCAAGAACGGAGATGGCTACCTATATTAGTAGGAATTTTTCTGTAATGGTTTATATCTTCTGTTATTTATTCATTCAATCCTTTATCTGTGTTAGTGTGGACTCAGGCTTATTTATTTGGTCTTTTGGCTTATAATCCAATACTACATTATTTCATTGCTCAGATTATTCCAGATTTGGTCCCTGGGTGCTCATTAAGGACCCTCCTGTCCCTCTTTTATTTTAACATGTCCCCATTCCTTTGTTTTTTAAAGCATTTCCTTTCAGGGCCTTTGAATATAACTAATCTAGGCTCCTGGTTTCTTGATCTCTTCACTTAATCTTGGGTTTTAACCTACTTACGTCAGTGCTTGCCCCTTTTGGTCATTTTACCACCAACCTCAAGCAACAGGGCTTTTTAACTTTCTGGTTGAGAATGTTTTCTATACTTTCTAAGTAACAAAGGAATTCCTACTAAGAAATTTTATTCAAAAATAACTCAGGATTTATGTTTGTCAAGCAGTTAATTACAACATGAAAATTTTAAGAATTCTGTTTCTAGAGCAGCGCCTGTGGCTCATTGAGTAGGGTACTAGCCCCATATACCAAGGGTGGTGGGTTCAAACCAGCCCCTGGCCAAACTGCAACAAAAAAATAGCCGGGCGATGTGGCGGGTGCCTATATCCTAGCTACTTGGAAGGCTGAGGCAAGAGAATCGCCTAAGCCCATGGGTTGGAGGTTGCTGTGAACAGTGTGACGCCACGGCACTCTACTGAGAGTGACAAAGTGAGACTCTCTCTCTCAAAAAATTCTGTTTCCTCATTCGATCAAATTATAACTCCATGTTATGAGGTCTTGTGTAGGATGATTAAAAAGAACAAATCTTTTTTTCTGAGGTCTATTTGCTTTTTCCTTTTCTCTATTTATATTAAGTAAAACTGAGTCCTAGTCCCAGCTGCTCGGGAGGCTGAGGCAAGAGAATCGCCTAAACCCAGGAGTTGAAGGTTGCTGTGAGCTGTGTGATGCCACAGCACTCTATCAAGGGCAATAGAGTGAGACTCTGTCTCTACAAAAAAAAAAAAAAAACTGAGTCCAAAAATAACAAGCACAGATAGGAATTTTTATACCTAAAGGCTTTTTTTTTTTTTTTTTGAGACAGAGCCTCAAGCTGTCATCCTGGATAGAGTGCAGTGATATCACAGCTCACAGCAACCTCCAATTCCTGGGCTCAAGTGAGTCTCCTGCCTCCGCTTCCCAAGTAGCTGGGACTACAGGCACCCGCCACAACGCCCGGCCATTTTTTGGTTGCAGTCGTCATTGTTGTTTGGCGGGCCCGGGCTGGATTCGAACATGCCAGCTCAGGTGTACATGGCTGGTGCCTTAGCCCGTTGAGCCACAGGCGCCGAGCCTATACCTGAAGGCTTTAATGTAGGCAATAGATGATAATATTTTTTCTAAGTACTTACAGTTCCCTTTAAGTGTAAAGTTTGGATTACTTTATTATGGATTGAAAGTGATTTTTGGCTTTTGTAGTATAATTTCTTAATAGTAACCAATATTTTAGTTTCTAGTCAAAAGTTGTTTTGTTGTTGGTTTTCTTTTTTGAGACAGTCTCCCTTTGTCACCCTCGGTAGATCTTAGCTCACAGCAACCTCAAATTCTTGGGCTCAAGCAATTCTCTAGCCTCAGTCTCTGGAGTAATTGAGACTACAGGCTCCCACTACAACGCCCTGCTATTTATTTATTTTTGAGACAGAGTCTCACTGTGTCGCCCTCCATATGGTACTGTGGCGTCACAGCTCACAACCTCCAACTCTTGGGCGTAAGCAGTTCTCTTGCCTCAGCCTCCCAAGTAGCTGAGACTATAGACACCTGCCACAACGCCCGGCTATTTTTTTTTTATTGCAATTGTCATTGTTGTTTAGTTGGCCCGGGCCGGATTCAAATCCACCAGCCTTAATGTATGTGGCTGGCGCTGTAACCACTGTGCTACTGGTGCCGAGACAGCTATTTATTTATTTGAGACAGGTCTTGCTTTGACTCATCTAGTCTCAAACTCCTGAGTCCAAGCAATCCACCTGCCTCAGCCTCCTAGAGTACTAGGATTATAGGCTTGAGCCACTGCACCCAGTCCCAAAAGTATTTTTTTTTGGAGACAGTCTCATTATGTTGTTCTCGGTAGAGTGCTGTGGTGTCACAGCTCACAGCAACGTCATACTCTTGGTCCATAGCCATTCTCTTGCCTCAGCCTCCCAAGTAGCTGGGACTACAGGCACTTGCCACAATGCTTGGCTATTTTTTTGTTGTAGTTGTCATTGTTGTTTGGCAGGCCATGGCCAGATTTGAACCCACCAGCCTCATTGTATGTGGGTGGCACCAGGCAGGCTGGGCACGGTGGCTTACGCCTGTAATCTTAGCACTGTGGTAGGCCAAGGCAGGTGGATTGCTTGGACTCAGGTTCACGACCAACCTGAACTAGAACGAGACCCCGTCTCTAAAAATAGCTGGGTGTTACGGTGAGCACCTATAATCCCACCTACTAGAGAGACTGAGGCAAGAGAATCGCTTGAGCCCAAGAGTCTAAGGTTGCTGTAAGCTGTACCATCACTCCACTGAGAGCAACAAAGTGAGACTCTGTCTAAATAAAATCAGAAAAAATAGCTAAGCATTGTGGCAGGCACCTGTCCCAGCTACTTGGGAGGCTGAGGCAGGAGGATCGCCTGAGCCTAGCACTTTGAGGTTGTTGTGAGTGATGACACCACAGCATTCTACCAAGGGCTACAAAGTGAGGCTTTGTTGCAAATGAAAAATAAAAAGAATCCACAGCTCTTTAAATTAAACATACTTTGTCTTTTACCTCCTGGTGGTAGTATTTATAACAGAGGGTAAGAATAGCTAAATGCTGATTTTTGTTGGTTTACATAAGTGATAGGCTGTCAAACTTTCTTTGATTAAAGGATCTGAGTTATGGGTTTTATTTTATATATAAGGGAGAATGAGCTGTTCCTCTAACCTATCAAGGAAAACTCATAAATGACTTATACTTTTCAGAAAATGTGAAAGTTGGGCGGCACCTGTGGCTCAAGGAGTAGGGTGCTGCCCCATATACCGGAGGTGGTGGGTTCAAACCCAGCCTTGGCCAAAAACTGCAAAAAAAAAAAAAAGAAAGAAAGAAAGAAAATGCAAATGTGAAAATTACCATAAGAATTTGGGGGAAGAGAGGGGGGGACAAAGTCTCATTCTGTTGCCCAGGCTAGAGTAGTGTTAGCCTAGCTCAACCTCAAAACCTGGGTTCAAACAATCATTCTGCCTCGGCCTTCGGAGTAGTTGGGACTACACTCACCCAGCACAATACCCAGCTAATTTTTCTTTCTTTTCTTTTTTAAAGTGGAGATGGGGTCTTGCTGTTGCCCAGGCTGGTCTCAAACTCTTGAGGGTACTAACTTTGCTGTAGTCTTTGCTACTTGGGAGGACCTCTGAGGCTCAGGAATTTGATGTTAACAGTGAGCTATAATCAGACCACTGCACTAAGCCAGGGTGACCAAGTGAGACCTTCTCTTTTATTTATTTACTTTTTTTTCAGACAATCCCTTAAAGATAAGAGAGATCCTGTCTTTTAAAAAATTATCTTTGGGGCGGCGCCTGTGGCTCAAAGGAGTGGGTGCCGACCCCATATGCCATTGGTGGCAGGTTCAAACCCAGCTCCAGCCAAAAACTGGAAAAAAAAAATTATCTTTGTATAATAGTGTTCACTTTGCGAGAGCTAAAAGGAAAAAAGGGAACGTTTTCTTTTCAGCCTTTCGAGGTTGGTTTTTGCTAGCAGTTAGGAGTTTCAGGTTTCATTGCTAGATAGTAAAACTCCATTGGAAACCACTGGGTTTGAAAAGCAGGTTTGAGAAGTGTATATTTTTAATTTCTTTTTGCCTTTATTTTTGTAGGGGCTTTTAACAGAATATGAAGGTTTAATTTTGGGCACCCACAAAAGTGATATTTCCTGGCCAGGCAAGGTGGCCTATAATCATAGCACTCTGGGAGGTCAAGGCAGGTGGATTGCCTGAGCTCATAGGTTTGAGACCAGCTTGAGCCAGATTGAGACCTCATCTCTAAAAATACCCAGGCATTGTAGCAGGTGCCTGTAGTCACAGCTACTTGGAAGGCTAAGGCAAGAGAATCACTTGAGCCCAAGAGTTTAAGGTTGCTGTGAGCTGTAATGCCACAGCACTCTACCAAGGGCAACATAGTAAGACTCTGTCTCAAAAAAAAAATCTTAATGGTTGTATTTATTTTGATAATGTTACTGAACCTCTAATATCGGAAGAGTGCTGTGATAACTTGGGAACCCAGACTAAGGAATGAACCCAATAGCCTCCACCCAGAGGAAGGCAGTTGAATTGGGAGGTGAAAACATTAATGTCAAGAGCCTGGGATGGGAGGCATCTGTAGCCCCACAGGAGGGCTGCCTTCTGTGCCCAATGTTGGACTTCTAGGCACTCCAGGGAACATTATTCCTCCTGGTGTTGTGGACACAGGAGTGAAATATAGAAGGGCCATGTCTTTGTAGGACTTACATTCCTGGTGCAAGAGGCCACCAACAAGGCAAATAAGTAAAACATCTATGACTCAGATTGAGTGCCCAGGCAAGGACATAGCAGGGGGCCTCGCTGAGAAGGTTACTTGAGTCAAAACTTAAAGGAAGACAAGGCGCCTGTAGCTGAGTGGTTAGGAAGCCAGCCACATGCTCCTGGACTGGTGGTTCGAACTTGGCCCACGCCTGCTAAACAATCAGAAAGAAAAATAGCTGGGTGATGGCTCGGGCACCTGTGGCCCAAGCGGGTAAGGTGCTAGCCACATATACCTGAGCTGGTGGGTTCGAATCCAGCCCGGCCCACCAAATAACAATGACGGCTGCAACCAAAAAATAGCCGGGTGTTCTGGCAGGTGCCTGAAGTCCCAGCTACTTGGGAGGCGGGAGGCAGGAGTTGGAGGTTGCTGTGAGCTGTGATGCCATGGCACTCTACCCAGGGCGACGGCTTGAGGCTCTGTCTCCAAAAAAAAAAAATTGTGGCAAGCATCTGTAGTCCCAACTAGTAGGGAAGCTGAGGCAAGAGAATCGCTTGAGCCTAAGAGTTTGAGGTTGCTGTGAGCTGCGACACCATAGCACTCTACCTAGGGTGACAGAGTAAGACTTTGTCTCAAAAAAAATAAAACCCAAAGGATGTGAGGGAACAAGCCACGAAGGCAGCTAGCAAAGAGCATTCCAAAAAAAGCAACCAGGCTGAGGGCATATGGATAGCTAGGCATTCAATTGAGGCTGGTATCTCTGGAGTGGAGAGAAAAGGATAGGATCAAAAGTGTGGGGTAGGCTCGGCGCCAGCCACGTACACCTGAGCTGGCGGGTTCAAATCCAGCCCCCGCCCACCAAATAACAATGACGGCTGCAACCAAAAAAAAAAAAAAAGAAAAATGGCCGGGCGTTGTGGCGGGCGCCTGTAGTCCCAGCTACTTCGGAGGCAGAGGCAGGAGACTCACTTGAGCCCAGGAATCGGAGGTTGCTGTGAGCTGTGGTTTCATAGCACTCTATCCAGGGTGACAGCTTGAGGCTCTGTCTCAAAAAAAAAAAAAAAAAAAAGTGTGGGGTAGGGACGGCACCTGAGACTCAAAGGAGTAGGGCGCCGGCCCCATATGCCAGAGGTGGCGGGTTCAAACCCAGCCCCGGCCAAAAACTGCAAAAAAAAAGTGTGAGATAATGACAATAGTATGTCAGACCAAAAGCCAACAAACATACAAGTCAAACATACATGTTAATACATAATTGGGCAAATTGCCAATTATGTAAACCATGTAAATTTCCTTTGCTGATGCTGTGAAGTTTGGTACTTTTTGGAATTCTAAATTGTTTTTGTGGCTGCTAACATTAAATTTAGAGACTTTAATACTTTTATTCCTTTTTTTTTTTTCCCAGTGTTTGAAAGATACATGATGATCTGCAAAATGCAAAACACAAGAAAACTTCTAGCAACTTCAGGGGAAGTTTGTCTACACTCAGGCTGCAGTATTTTCAGCAAACACGATTGGACAGTGGGCCTGTGCCTTATCTTTCAGTGGGGTGTAAAATTTGAGCCAATAAAACCAAATCCTTATTGCAATTAGCATGCAGCAAACCTAGTTCGTTGCTGATTGCAAATAGACATTTACAATGTGAACTTGAAATCAGATATCTCCTTTACTTCTGATGTGGCATTAGAGATTCTTGCTAACTTTTAAGCCCTGGATAAAAAAATACTCCACTAGTGTCTACCATCTCTACCATTAATTGTCAGGGAAGCTACATTTTTGTGTATTCCTATTTTCTTTTCATCTCCCTTTTCTGCACAATCATACCTTCTTGCTATGTAATTCAAGCTTAAAGTTCTGGAATATTTAAATCACAAAGAGAAGGAATGAGATAAAACTGATATTTCCCAGTCTCTTGGCCATCACGATGTCTTATAGTTATAAACCAATTAGAATTATTTTTAAAATATCTGGCAACAAATTGGAGAAATGGTGCACCCTCCACTGAAATAAAGAATGGATATTTTTCTCAGCAGGTACCATTTATTAATAAGAATGAGCTAGGGGCCAAAATGTAAAACCAAAAATCAAAGCAGCTACATGTAGTTAGTAATTTCTAGTTTGAACTGTAACTGAATATTGTGGCTTCATATGTATTATTTTATATTGTACTTTTTTCATTGTTGATGCTTTGAAAGTCTGCAGTTTTTAATATCACAGAAATGAGAATATTTGAACAACGTGTTCTAGAAAACAATATGCTAACTGAAGTGTATGCTTGTATATATTAAGGTAGTCTTAAGCCTTTTCCTCTGATGCCTTAACTGTCAAATAATTAATACTTTTAAAAGCCTAGGATATAGTCAGCATGCTAGACTGAGAGATAAACACTGATGCGATTAGACCAGGTACTGATGCTGTCACTGTTTTAGCACTATGTGTTTAGCTGTGTTTATGCTACAGAAGTGCAATATTGGACACTAGCTAGCTGGTACTGCTGCCTCATGCACCTCCAAAGAATGAAACAGGATTTGATTAAGTGCATTGAATGTTGATATTTAAGTTCCTCATGTTGTCCTTTGCTTGGATGCCAATTTATGTGAATGCTATTTTATTTACTTTGCATTAATTTGATCAACACCTTGAACGGAGAGCCAAATATGTCCCTCTTCAGCTGACTAGCAATGGCCTTTTGAGTGTAGTAGGAAAATTAAAAAAAAACTATTTGTGTGTGTAAAAATTGGTGATAACTGGCACTTAAGATCAGAAAGAAAGTTCTTCATACTTGATGCCTTAAGATGTCTGCCCAAAGCTCTGAAAGACTTTAAGATAGGCAGCAATACTTACTACAATACTACTGAGTTTTTGTAGAATTAACATTTGATAATAAAACTTGCCTGTTTAATCTCAATGTTCGCACTCTTTGGTTATTAGAAGAATTACAGTAATGATAGAAGCATGTATATAGGCCATTTCTTCCTAAAATTGTAGAATATTTTCCCTAAGTTTACTACAAGTATGTATAAAAGCCAAATATGATAAATTTTCTCAAGATATTAGTCAAACAGACATCCTTAGAGCATAAATCATAGAACTTTGACCTTGAATTTTTTTTTTTTTTATGCAGTTTTTGTCCGGGACCGCGTTTGAACCCACCACTTCTGGCATATGGGTCCGGTGCCCTACTCCTCTGAGCCACGGGCGCCGCCCAACCTTGAAATTCTTAACCATTATGATAGTCAATGTTATTTGGTCTTCGCATCTTAGTATATCTCTACTTGCTTAACCATTTATGTACCTACTTACGCCATATGAAATTAGATCTAGAATCTTAGTGTTTCTGAGTCCCACATACTCCTAGTTTCTCTCTGAGGTCTTTGTTATTCAAATTAGGACTCAGGTTAAATCTTGCCTGACTTCTAACATTTCATAGCAACCTATATATTCAGTATCAATTACTGGACACACAAATTCTTGTTACAAAGCTCAGTTGTATCAGTGTTGTTTTTTTTTTTTTTTTTTGACACAGTGTCACCCTTGGTAGAGTGCTGTGGCGTCACAGCTCACAGCAACCTCCAACTCTTGGGCTTAGGCGATTCTCTTGCCTCAGTCTCCCGAGTAGCTGGGACTACAGGCGCCTACCACAACATCCAGCTATTTTGTGTTGCAGTTTGGCCGGGGCTGGGTTCGAACCCACCACTCTCAATGTATGGGGTGGCACCCTACCCACTGAGCCACAGGCGCTGCCCCAGTTGTATCAGTTTTGAAATTAGGTTGTAACCTCAAGAGTAGGAAGTATGCTGTACCTACCTATACTTCCCTCAGTGTTGGCATATTTCTGTTCATTCAATGCTTTGGGTTTTTTGTGTTGTTTTTTTTTTTTTTTGAGATAAGAGTCTCAAGCTTTTGCGCTGGGTAGAGTGATGTGGCTTCATAGCTTGCAGCAACCACCAACTCTTAGGCTCAAGTGATCCTCTTGCCTCAGCTTTTCTATATTTAGTAGAGATGGGGTCTTGATTTTGCTCAGGCTGGTCTGGAACTCGTGAGCTCAAACAATCCAGCCATCTCGGCCTCCCAGAGTGCTAGGATTACAGGTGTGAGCCACTGTGCCCGGCTTACTCCATATGTTTTTGATAAGCATTCACTGAGTGAAGTTTAGCTTACCTGGGAAAGTTATGCAGTCCTAGTCCTTGTTAACCTCACAAAATTGGAGCCACCACTTGGTTTTTTTTGCCATCCATCATATGTTGCAAGGGTGCTGCCAAGTTCCCTAGACAACCTGAAGTTCTCACCCATGTTCTTCCTTGCTGTGATATCTTTGGTGGGCATTTAATATTGGTTAAGCCATTCTGCCCTCAGCAGAATCAAAGTTGCCTAGGCTAAGCTAATGTCCCTGGAATAGCAGATATTGCAACTGCTTACTTCATGCAGAAAAGAAAATAGGCAATCTGAAGGTATGGAATTGAGTAAGGGTGACAGGGAAAGGGATGAGAGTAAAGAGGGCTGAAATACATAAGTTAAAACATACAGTTCCAGGCTCGGCGCCTGTGGCTCAACGGGCTAAGGCGCCAGCCACGTACATCTGAGCTGGCAGGTTCGAATCCAGCCTGGGCCTGCCAAACAACAATGACGGCTGCAACCAAAAAATGGCCGGGCGTTGTGGCGGGCACCTGTAGTCCCAGCTACTTGGGAGGCGGACGCAGGAGACTCGCTTGAGCCCAGGAATTGAAGGTTGCTGTGAGCTGTAATGCCATAGCACTCTGTCCAGGGTGACAGCTTGAGGCTCTGTCTCAAAAAAAAAAAAAACATACAGTTCCAGCTCTTAGATGTGTAGTCCTTCCTTGCTTTCTCCAGCTTTCTGGGAAAAAAAAAAACAAGGATGCCATATACAAATGTGGATAGGATAGTAATATGAACGTCCATGTATTTTTTTTTTTGAGACAGAGCCTCAAGCTATCACCCTGGATAGAGTGCTGTGGCATCACAGCTCA
>CAUYRH010059352.1:0-49146 GCA_963574655.1 Perodicticus potto
GAACTGCCATAACTATTCGGGTGCAGGTGTCCTTTTTACAAAATGACTGCTATTCCTTTGTGTTGATACTCAGTAGTGATATTGCTAGATCAAATGGATGATCTAGGCTAAGTCTGTGAGAAATCTCTATGCTGTTTTTCATAGAGATTATACTAGTTTCTATTTACATCAGGGGTCCTCAAACTTTTTAAACAGGGGGCCAGTTCACTGTCTCTTAGGACATTTGAGGGCCCGACTATAGTTTAAAAAAAAAAAAAAAACTATGAGCAAATTCCTATGCACACTGCACATATCTTATTTTGAAGTAAGAAAACAAAACGGGGGCAGCACCTGTGCCTCAAAGGAGTAGGGCGTCAGCCCCATGTACCAGAGGTGGTGGGTTCAAACCCAGCCTCGGCCAAAAAATGCAAAAAAAAAATGGGAACAAATACAAATACAATATTTAAAATGAAAAAAAAAGGCACCCCCATCTGCAAAAAAAGTGACCTCCTAAATTCAGAAAAAAAAGGCCCCCCTTAAAAGCAAAAAAAAGGCCCTACTAACTGCAAAATTAAAAAAAAAAAAAATAGACCTCCTAACTTCAAAAAAAAAATAAATCCTAACTTGTTCTTACCTTGGTCCTCAGGCAGCAGCAGGCTCTGCGCAGGCAAGCTCATGACTCCTCCAATCACAAGTCTCAGTCTCACCTGAGACTGAGAGGAGTTGTCAAGAGACAGAGAGAAGGAGGGGAGTTGGAGAGTCCAGCGCACATTCCACACATGCGCACTGCGGCCCAGGACAAGTCGGCTGCTAAGCAGGACAGGCCCCGGTGGCAAAAAACACCTGGTGGGCCAGATAAATGTCCTCAGTTGGCTGCATGTGGCCCATGGGCCACAGTTTGAGGACCCCTGATTTACATCAACAGTGTATGTATAAGCATTCAATTTTCACTGCTTCTCTACCAGCATCTATCATTTTTTGACTTTTTTTTTTTTTTTGTGATAGAGTCTCCTTATCTCTCCCTCAGTAGAGTGCCATGGTGTCACAGCTCACAGCAATCTCCAACTCTTGGGCTTCTGGGATTCTCTTGCCCCAGTCTCCCAAGTAGCTGGGACTATCGGCACCCATCACAATGCCTGGCTATTCTTTGTTGTTGTTGTAGTTGTCATTGTTGTTTAATGACTCAGGCTGGACTTGAACCCACCAGCCTTGGTGCATGTGGCCAGCACCCTAACCGATGAGCTATGGGCGCTGAGCCAACTTTTTGGCACTTTAATATTGGCTACTCTGATAAGGTAAGGTGGAATCTCATTGTGGTTTTAATTTTCATTTCACTGATGAATAGCGATGTTGAACATATTTTTATGTTTTTTGGCCATTTGTATATCTTCTTTTGATAAAAAATAAGTTCTCTTTTTTGTTTGATTTTTGTTGGAGTTATTTATTTTTTCCCTGTTAATTTGTTTGAGTGTAGATTATGAATATTAGCCCTCTTTTTAGATGTACAGTTTGTGGATATTTACTCCCATTCTGTATGCTGTGTATTGACTCTTTTGATAATTTACTTTGCCAGGCAGAAATTTTTAGTTTAATTAAATCCCATTTATTTAGTTTTGTTGTTGCTATATTCAATTTTGGGAGATTTCCATAAATTCTTTGTCTGAACCCATGTCCAGAAGTTTTTCCTATATCTTCTTCTAGAATATTTATGATTTCAAGTTTACATTTAAGTCTTTATCCTAACTTGAGTTAATTTTTGCATATGGTGAGAGAGGTGGAGATCCAGTTTTATTCTTCTATATGTGGCTATCCAGTTTTCCCAGCACCATTTATTAAACAAGGTATCCTTTCCCCAGTATATGTTTTCCCACCCGTTTACCTTGAGTCTGTGAGACTCTTTGGGAGTTAAATGTGTTTCTTGGAGACAGCATATATTTGAGTTGTGTGGGTTTTTTTTTTTTTTTTAATCCACTCTGCCAATCTATATCTTTTTTTTTTTTTTAATTAAATCTTTTTAATAGATGTGTGAGTTTTAACTTCGGGGGGTTTACATTTCTGCATGGTGATTGTTCTACCTCTACAGCACTTTTAAGTATTTTGTGTACATTAATGCAATCATGGGGTAAAATGTGCTGGTTTCATATACAATCTGAAATAGTTTCATCAAACTGGTTAACATAGCTTTCCTATCATTTTCTTAGGTGTTGTGTTAAGACATTTATATTATATCTACATTTAGTAAGTTTCACTTGTACCCTTCTAAGATGCACTGTAGGTGTGATCCCACCCATTAGCTTCCCTCCCCCAACCTCCCCTCCCCTCCCTTGCCCCTTTCCCCATATTCTTGTACTATAATTGGATTATACCCTTCATATGAAAGCTATAGATTGGTTTCATAGTAGGGCTGAGTACATTGGATACTTTTTCTTCCATTCTTGAGATACTTTGCTAAGAAGGATATGTTCCAGCTCCATCCATGTAAACATAAAAGAGGTAAAGTCTCCATCTTTCTTTAAGGCTGAATAATATTCCATGGTGTATAAATACCACCAGAAGACCAAAAATCACATTATAACAAAGATATTTGTATTGGAATGTTTATTGCAGCATGATTCATAATTGCTAAGTCGTGGAAGAAGCCCAAGTGCCCATTGACCTAATCTATATCTTTTTTTTCCCATTGTTTTCTTTTTTATTTTTTCCCGTTATTTTTCCAATCTATACCTTTTAAGTGTGACATTTAGAACACTTACATTCAATGTTAGTATTAATTTGTGAGATACTGTTATGGTCATCGCAGTGATTGTTGCCTACGTGCTTTTTCTTGCTGATGTTACTGTTTTATAAGATGTGTGAGTTTTAACTTCGGGGGGTTTACATTTCTGCATGGTGATTTTTCTACCTCTACAGCACTTTTAAGTATTTCCTATAGAACATGTCTGGTGTTACAAATTCCCCTTGTGTCTATTTGTCTAAAAAAGACTTTAGTTCTCCCTTATTTATGAAATTTAGTTTTGCAGAATATACAATTCTTGGCTGAAATGTATTCTCTTTAAGAAAACTTAAAAGGGGACCTTAATTACTTTGGCTTTTACAATTTCTGCTGAGAAGTTTTTCATTAGTTTGATGGATTTTCCTTAGTAAACTACATGATGCTTTTGTCTTGCAGCTTTTAGGATTGTCTCCTTCACTTTGACTTTGGTCCTAGTGATGACTATGTGCCTTGGCGATGTCCTATTTACCATGAGTCTTTCAGGTGTTCAATGCTGTTCTTGTGTCTAGATGCCCAATCTCATACAATACCAAGAAAAATTTTCTCCTTCATAATTCCTTCAAATAGGTTTTTCATTGTTTTTGTTTTATATTCTTCCTTAGGGATAGCTATGATTCTTATTTTTGTGTGCTTTACATAATTCCTTATTTTAAAGAGACACAATTCATTTTTCTTGATTCTTTTTTCTTTCTTTTTGTATGACTATGTTAATTCAAAAGCCTTGTCTTCAAGCTGTCCTCTGCTTTGTCTAGTCTGTTGTAAAAATTGTCCACTGTGATTTAAAATTCCCTACACGACTCTTCCATGTCTAGAAGTTCTATTATATTTTTCCTTAGGTTGTCTATCTCTCTCTCTCTCTCTTTTTTTTTTTTTTTGTAGAGATAGAGTCTCACTTTATCGCCCTCGGTAGAGTGCCATGGCATCACACAGCTCACAGCAACCTCCAACTCCTGGGCTTAGGTAATTCTCTTGCGTCAGCCTCCTGAGTAGCTGGGACCACATGCGCCTCCCACCACACCCAGCTATTTTTTTGTTGCAGTTTGGCTGGGGCCAGGTTCGAACCGGCCAACCTCAGTATATTGGGCCAGCACCCTGCCCACTGAGCCAGAGGTGCCACCCAGATTGTCTATCTCTTTAGTGAAGTTTTCATTCATTTCCTGAATTTTGTGTGTGCATGTATGTTGAATTTTATCTTTCTCATCAATCTCATAGGTCTTATTTGTGATCCATATTCTCAATTCCATATCTGGCATTTTGATAATTATCTTGTGGTGGAAGTGTATTGCTGGAGAGCTAGTGTGATCCTTTGGAAAAGTCAAAACAGTCTGTTTTTTTCAAGTTTCCAGAGTTCTTATCTTGGTTCCTTCTCATCTAGAAACTGTTCTGTCAGTTACAAAAAGAGAGCTTCGTGGTGCATCTGTTGTCCTCTGCTCAGAAATTGGTTGCTATGGATCAGTGGTTCTCTACCTTCCTAATGCCATGACCCTTTAATACAGTTCCTCATGCTGTAGTGACCCCCGACCATAAAATTATTTTCATTGCTACTTCACAACTGTAATTTTGCCACTGTTATGAATCATAATGTAAATATCTGATGTGCAGGATGTATTTTCATTGTTCCAAAGTGGTTGTGACCCACAGGTTGAGAACAGCAGCTCTGGATGTGCTTGATTTCTGTTCTGGAAGGTTGACTCAGCAGGAGATGGGTGATGCACTTAAACCTGTAACCCTGCTGCTTTCCTGCATCTCCCTGTTCCTCTGAGGTTATCACAGTTCTAGCAAGTGCTGGAGGATATTTGTGTGGAGGAATGGACTGGTCCTCAGGCTGCTGCTAAAAGCTTGTATAAGGGCAGGTGACAGTAGGGATTGTCTCTGCCCAGTTGCCCCCGGCAGTGGCAGTGGTGGCTGTTTGGGGCTCCCTGGGGGGCAGTATCTGGTGCCAGAGCTGTGGGCATTCAGAGATGCACATGGTGGCCAGGCAAGGGGCATGCCACATACACTGGCATGTAGTGTGCAGGCAGCGGATGGCAGTATATGGAGATTACCAGGCATGGGCTTTTAATCTTCTGCTGTCACTGGTAATGCTGCCTGGTTATTGTTTTTGGTACCTGCCATACTCAGACGGGGGCACTGCGAGCCAGGGGCCTGGGTGATGAGAGGTGACAGCAAATAAGGCGACCCTTGGGCAGATGTGGTCCTCTGGGGCTAGGACCTCAGAATGGCAGCAGCTACAGCACACAGAGTTTGGAAGCCAATAGCCCCCCACTGGTCTCTGCAGAGGAATATTGCTACACTGTCTCTTGGCAGTCCAGAGGCCTGTGCTGGTCTGGGGCCTGCTGTGGTGGAGGGTTCCTCTCGCCGCTCGGATTGCAATGTTCACAGGGGTAGTGTGGAGCCCCAGGGTTCTGTTCCCTGTCCCTTCCCATGTGCAGCTGCCTTTGCTAGGTACCTCGGATCCTGCCTAGATCCTGCCTAGTCATCCTGCCCAGAATGACTTCCCTGTCATTCACTTGGTATGCCTCTGTCTCCTGTCTGTTGATTTCCAGTACTCTCTTTCAGAGGATCCATCTGAAGGTGCATATTTACTCACCACTTACTTTCCTCCATCCTCTTTGAGACAGCAGTGTGTGCAGGCTGCTCCTAGTTTGTCATCTTGGCCCCTCTCCCACTCTTCTCTAGAACGTATCCTGATAAGAACAAGTAGGGCAATCGTAAGGTCCACATAAAAACATTTGATTGTTTGACTAAGTGAAATAAATAACTAAGTTAAAGATAGGGATGGTAGTGCATTTACAAAAGATTAATATTACGTACCCTATGTTGTGACATCTTTGTATCTTTAAGATTTTGCAGAAGATGGTGTTCCAAATAGTGTTTTGCTTTTGGAAATTCACCGAGGATGATGGCCTATTCTTCTCAAACAAATTTGAATGCTTTTCATTTTAGCTACCTCTCTCCCTTATGGCCATATGTAAGCTATTAGTTAGATACTTCAGCATAATCTTTGAAAACAATAACAAAGAAAAGGTGTTTTATTACAACTGGTATAAGATCAAAAAAATGTATTCACCACCAGTATTTACATCTGATTATCAGGACCTATATAGCCCAATACTTCAAACTCTTTTTGGTAGTTCCAAACTTATACATCTTATTTAAACTTGAGAACACAACTTTCTAAAGTTAAGTCTGAACTCATGTGTATTTGCAGAGAATAGGCAAACAGCATAATAAAAATGATCATAAACTTTTGGATTCTGTGGATTCTTTATTGTCAAAGAAAAACAGTTTTATGTAGAATTTGATACATGTTACAACTTGGTTAATAATTGCCCTCTGTAACACTTTTTTTTTTTTAACTTTTCATGAAGCTGAGTGAAATTATCCCAGGTGCATGCTCAAGTTTCTTAAATATGTAGCAACATATTGACTATCTTGTGGCACTAACCATTTTAAAAAAAGATTTCCATACATGATAAATACTAATTATTTACTATTTATTTGGCTAAGTTGGAAAGATTTAAAACAGGCAATTAGTCTTCAACAACGGTGACCTAGAGACACCAGATCCCTTGTTTAGAAAAAAATAGAAAAAGGTATAGAATTAAAATTATATATTTCTATGGATTGATTTCTGGTAATACATTTTATTTAGAACTTTCACACTAAATGTAAATGTTGAATTTCCTGAGATATTAAGCACATTTTAACATTTCTTCATATCAACTTTATTGAAATGATATAATTAAATAAAGTGATCTACTATTTCTCCAATTGCAGGATCAATTATTAACCAAAGCAAGAGCTATATATTTGTGACCATTACCATAGACTCAGATGTATAAACATGATAATGTTATCTATTACTTGATCAAAATTTAATGTACAAAATGCTAAAAAATAACCTTAAGAAATATGACATTTCTAATCACATTTCATAGCATTGGGATTCTCAATGCTTTTAATCAACTAGGCAATATCAAAGCAAAAGTAGGCAGATTAAATGAAATTAAAATGTTTTTATTTATTTGTTTGTTTGTTTGTTTGTTTGTTTAGAGACAGACTCTCACTTTGTTGCCCTCAGTAGAGTGCTGTGGCATCACAGCTCACAGCAACCTCCAGCTCTGGGGCTTAAGCAATTCTCTTGCCTCAGCTCCCTAGTACCTGGGAATACAGACACCTGCTACAATGCCAGGCTATTTTTTGTTGCAGTTTGGCCGGGGCTGGGTTTGAACCCGCCACCCAGGGTATAGGGGGCTAGCGCCCTACTCACTGAGCCACAGGCACCGCCCGAAATTAAAATGTTTTTAATGTAAAGAATTTCTGAAGTTCTAAATATGATGAGCCTAGAAAAAGGAACAAGGGTGAAGTAAGAAGGAGAGTAAGTTGCTGCCATATTTTATTTCAGAGAATAAAGACTTATCTTCTAGAGTAGTGGCTCCAAACCTTTTCTGGACCATGGACCAGTTTCATAGAAGACAATTTTTGCATGACAGGTATGGGTGGACATTAGAGTCTTCAAAGGAGTGTGCAAACTCCATCTGTTGCATTCAGAGTTTAAGTAGAGCTTGTTCTCTTATGGAATCTAATGCCACCACTGATGTGACAGGAGGTGGGGTTGAGGCAGTACTGTGAGTGACAGGGAGCAGCTATAGATAAAGACAAAGCTTTGCTTGCTCACAGGCTGCTCACCTCCTGCTGGTCCTCCTAACAGGTCACCAACTGATACCAGTCTGCAGCCAGGGTGTGGGGAGCACAGTTCCGGAGTAATTTCAAATATTTTAATTTATACTAAGACTTGACTTCTATGACAAATATTGTATAACTGATTTGATCCCTACTATTCATATGCAAAAGTTAACTTTAGGCTTTTCTTTGTTAAAAACTCTGAACACCTTCAGCTGGTTTTGTAACTGGTCAATGGTTTAGTTAGTATCAGTAATATGCACAAGGTGTCTCCTGTTGGACCTGATTCCAAGCACCTCTTCTCATCATGGTGTATCATACACAGGTCATGATGAAAATATTTATGCCAAGGCTAAAAGCTAAATCTGTAAGTAAGGCTCTCCTCTCTCCCCAGAGAGTCAAGCATAAGACATTTACCATCATTATAGCTGGATAGTAGGACAATAAATGCACACTCTATCACTGAAAGTCAAATACAATACCTTTGTTATGCTTATCACATTTTAGTCAAAGTAAATTTAATTTTAATCAGATTCATAGCAAGAAACTGGTTGAACCTCCTCATCCATTGATGGCTAGAAAAAAATAAAACACAACAAGATCAAGTTTTAAAGTTTCTAAATAAGAAACTACATATTCATCAGCTGTTTTATGCAGTAGAATTGAGATATAAGGCTGATTTATACTCTGAAATATAGTAACTTCAAATGAAAGTCATTTCCAATGGAAACTTTGTGCAATATAAATAAAAGTCTAACATAGGAGATCGATAAAAGTTATCTAGCGCTGAAACTATGTATTCTTTCTTCAGAAAAAAAATAGGAAATTTTCTTCAACCAAATACTTTTCCGACATTAATAGCAATTATGTTTATTTAGTTAGTTCCATGACCCCACAGGCCCTTCAGTCTTTGTGTGATGTGCTTGGATGCTTATGGGACTTCACATCATGACGTGTGTTTGTGTTTGTACTTGTCACATAGTTTGGTTAAAAGATTCTCCTGTAGTGGTAACTTCCAATAGTGTAATGATTATATGATCCAATATTCCAAATTCTTGGTTAACTAGAGAATGTGCCCAGGCATCCATGCCAAAGGCAAACTTCCCACAGAAAATGACATATTCTTCTGTACTGGTTAAATCTTTCCCTTTGATTTATGGATAAAACTTATGCTTTTAACAGTTTAAAAATAACTAGTGTAGTTTCATCCAAAGTTAAAACTAACAAAACCTTCAAAAATCACTGACCTTAATAAAAACTTTTCAGGTAAGGGGAATACATCATTCAGAATACTAAAATATAAAACCATTGATAGAAGTGCGAATTGGTGGACAACTGTATGTAACTAACTACAAAATGTGTGCAGAGCATAGAAATATTGGTTATTGACATAATAATCTATGCATAAAATGTTTATAAAAATATTATGGGACAAATAAAAGACATAAGGAGAGAGATAAATCTCTAAAAGTGGAAATTAGTTAAATTTTTACATTTATATGATGGAAGATTATGAAGTCATTTAAATAGATTGGAGATGGAGTGGCTGATGGAGATGGCTTTAGAATGAACACTTTAAAGATAAGCATAGGTTTGAGTCTTAAATGCATCATCTTATGACTTTTGACTTTTATCAATTTAGTTTAACTCTCAAAGCCTTAGATTCCTCAACTATAAAAGAGATCATCCATATATATATATATATATAAAATAAAATATATATAAGCCCTTAGCATAATACCTCTTATCTATAATAAGCATTTAATTAATAAGAGATGTTATAATCCTTATTGATATTGAAATGTACAACTAACAGCTATTAAATATCATGAAAAAATTTTATAAATCAAAAAAGCAGAATAGAAAGTGATAAATGTGGTATTATCCAAATGTTTTTATTTAATAATGTGTCCATATGCTTTATTTCTGAATGTAACCTATTCAAACATATTTCTATAAGATGAAAAAATGGGAACATAGCTTCAGAAATACTAATAAGATAATTAATAGATTTTTCTTTATGTACTTTTTATTTTCTACTCATTTGAAAGTGAGCATGTAATATATAATGAGAAAATGGAAATTTTCAAGAAATAGACAATTTTGTGAGGTATGTATTGTAATTTAGTGGAGATTTTTGTCTAATTTGGTAGATTTTGTGGAGGAGGACTTGATTCAGATGCATAAACAAAGGATCAGTGCTTAATAATTTGAAAACACACATTTTTTTGCTGAATTAAAATGTGAATTTTAAGATCCTCTAAATCATACAAACTATATACCAAAAGCTCTTAGGTTTTTAATGCTTGTATAGATTTTGTCTTAGCTAAAGCAATAAAGATTTCTCGTCACATCTTTAACACAGACTTTTCCTTGTTACAAAGACTTGTCATTTTGATTTACATTTTCTTGTTATATTCACCCTTCCCAAGCCAGTCTTCAATGTTGGGGGAAAAATAGCATGAGATAAGCAAGAAAGTTCAATTGCATGTTCACTAATGGTTCACCGGTGTCAGCAAATTGCTTAATGCAGTTGGATTTCCTTCGTCAAGATTGAAGATAGAACATGAGATGAAATGATTTCATAAATCTTGAAGAACAATAATTTTCTTCTTATTCAAGTTAACATGTAAGTGGGGAAACACCACATAACAGAATCAAATTTCCAAAAATTAGAGAAAGGTTTCAGAGTATTCAGAAAAAAACTTACTATTTTATTTTATTGATTTCATTTTATTTGTTTGAGACAGACTCTCAGTCTCAAGGGGTGGAATGCTGTGGTGTCATTGTAGCTTACAGCAACCTCAAACTCTTGGGTTTAAGCAATTCGCCTGGCTCACTCAGCCTCCCAGTAAGATGGGATTACTGTTTTTAGTTGAGATGGAGTCTCACTCTTGGTCAGGCTGGTCTCAAACTCCTGAGCTCAAGCAATCCACCAGCCTCAGCCTCCCAACATGCTTTTATTTTAATTATAGAGGACTATTTTTCATGGACAAACTGTGACTGAATTTTGTAATTGTGAAAAATTTTAGTAATGAAATCCAATTTCTCTCTTTATAGATGAGGAAATGGAGTCTCAGAGTGAAATGACTTACTCAAGGATGCACAGCTGATTGCAAAGTGCTGGCAAAGACCTGGAGCCACCCAGAAGCTAAGGCTTTCTTTCTATTCCCTGCGACATATCACACTCAATTCCCCAATTAAATGTCTATGTTTAAAGTCAAGGTGTCTTCTAACAAAATATGTAGCTATCAAAGATATTTAAACTTTTGACTTAAGAGTGTTTGCACATGCAATCGCAAATAGCAGTTCAACAACCTGGAGATGTGTTTATCCTCTGTCTTAATATGTTCAGCTGAACAGCTCAATTCCTATAAGTGGATCTTTGTACATATAGATCCTTGGTTTGAATGCAGCCACCTAACTCTTCAAACGTAATGTATTTGAGCTTTCTAGTGAGAATCTTTTTAAAAACTCTATTAGTATTCACCATCTGCCTCATAATGCTTTGAATACTGGCTGCCACCAGATGTCCTGTGAGCTAACTTGGATCAGTTAATTTTTAAGGCAAACTGTATTCTAATAATGATATATTTTTTTATTTTTCATCCTAATAAATATAAACTATAAATTTGTAGGCATTGCAAAGCATTACTGACCAAAAAGATGAATAAATATTATACTGTACTAATATTTGAGTCATATGTCCACCAGTTGTCATTTTGTTACAGTTTTAACTTGAGTCATATAGCTGCCAATCATGATTTTGATACACAGGATTCACGAATGTTTTAAAACAGATGTTCATGACCTTTTTGACATTGTGTGTGTATAACTCATTTTATTATAAAGTACCATAATTCCTGTGTAGGATATTAGATAAGATAGATAAGCCAAAAAGGTAGAAAAAAATTCCCTGCCTTGAAATGCCCAGTGAATAAATATGAAAACATAGTACCTGTGGGGGTAAAAAAGGATCTGCTTCTCAACAGTCTTAAAATAATTATAATGTTTATTTATATTATGTATATATGCACATATGCTTATAATTTATCCATCATATATAGGTATATATGGTAGGTGAATTATAAGAACTATTTAATTAATAATTATAGTATGTCCTCCTTGTTTATAAAGTATCTTGCTAAATTATTGCTATTGCTTTAAGATTTTCTACTTCTCCCCCAAAATCAAATCCATTTCTACATTTTAAATCTAGACACAATTAATATTTTATTATTTAATTATCACGCAATTTTTGTATTTGTATGCTTTCTAGATAATGATTGTTACTGTTTCTGCTGACCTATTTTCTAGCCATGAGGTCTAAGTAATATTTTGTAATTGTAAATTACATGAGGATCAATTTTTTAAACATCAAATATCATATTAAAATGTAGAGGGCAATATGTTCTAATGTGTTTGTCAATATATTTTCTATCTTATTTTTAGCATAAACTTTTTCCCTTCAATAAAATCCCCTCCTCCCCAATATATATTCTTTAATCAAACTATCTGTTAGATTCATTATAGCAAGTCTAGTAAATATTTGTCAGTTACTTTTAAAGTTTGTTACTTTTTTTAACTATTACCCATAACCATTTGAAACTGATACAGTAGATTGAGTCTAATGCATTTTGAAAGGTATATTAGTTGCCTAACAAACTGTAAAAGTACTTTCAGAGTAGTAAGAACTCTGCATGTATTGTGAGAAATAACATACAATTTTAATAAAACACATTCAACTAAGTCCTTTTTTAAAACTTGAATTCATTCACATAATCTAATCAATGATTTTATTAAAAATCATTTGAAATTATAAACATACTTTAATGTTTGGTTGATAAATACCGTGCATCCTCAAATGGTGTCTTAAATTTAATTCTTGCTATATGAAAAAGAGTAAGATGTTAGTTAATGTAATATAAAAATTACATGCTGTGTTAAAAAAATGAATTAAAAGAAGGAACAGAGAACTTCAACATACTTTACTTTTCAAATATTTTCATTCTATTGAAGATTAAGAATTGTTCAAATTGCATCACATTATAAATAAGAAAGCTCCATTTGCATATTATTTAATTTTTGTTCTGGGAATACATATTTTACATTACATATAATTTGATGTATAATTCAATAGTTAATCTGTGGCTTTTCCTGTACCTATAGTCCATCTCCAATCTTTATGTTCTTAACAAAATTTCCTACTTCTGGAAAAAGATTGAAAAACTATTCACTTAAATGTTTCCTTTCCTCTGATTTTGTTCTTTCACTATTTTCTTATTCCTTCATTATTCATTTATCACTCTTTTGTTCAAAGAATAATTATCAGGAAATTACTGTATATGGGAATATATGATATACAAGAATAAATATGCAAGGTCGTTCCCCACAATGACTTTACATTTTAATAGTAAAGATATTATTTGTAGCCAGCATACATATTTTTATTAATGAAGTAATAAATGTGAGAATTATTATGAAAATATTTCTATTCTAGGATTTCTAAGCCTGGTCATTTGCACCATTTTTGGTTTCTATTTACCAGCAAGAATACTTGGAAGAGTTTTACAATGCTAATCAACAAAGCGTGGTTTGTTCTTTTCTGAGCAAAAACACCAGCATACCTTCTTTCAATCTCTTCATTGTTGTGCAGATCTTCACAGAAATCCACCATCCTTATGGGGCCAGGAAGCCTCTTCAAAGAGTAGAAAAGGACTAGATAAACATTAGCATCATAATTTATAAAATTTGTATTAAAGCTTTGTTGCACAAAGAATGGTTAGCCTAACATAGTAATGTGGGATATGCCTGGATCATGGGTCTAAAATTTATAGCCCAAGGGTCCCATCTAGGCTGTATGTTTTTGTAAATAAATTCTTATTGAAAGACAAACATGCACATGTCTGTACTCATTGCCTATGGATCCCACTGCCCTAGGACAGCAACGTAGAGTATCTGTGACAGAGACTACTCCCCAAATGGGACATTCTCTGTAACCTAGCTCTTTCCAGGAAAAAGTTTGTTGATCTCCAACGTAGGGGACACACTTATGACTAGGTACTAGTATACTATATATTCTTACATCTGTATGTGAATGCTGAAGAAGACACATAGTTTTACAAAGAAAGAAAAAAGAAAGAAAGGGAAAGAGAGCTAGAGGGAAAAAGAAACAAGGAAACTTGCCAGTAGTATACAGAAATTATTGCGTGTAAGAAAATGTGTTTCCTGAATACATGTATTTTCAGCATTGTATATTTTTATAAACTCCCCAATGCTCCACTCTCAATCCTATTCTATATGCAAAACAAAATTTTAAACATATTGCTTGGTGAAACCAGAATGCCGAAACTAAGATATATTTACATCAATAAAAAGTGTAAAGTAAATACTAAATTATATGCCAATTTTTATTAAAAACTAAGTTAATGTTAAGCTCTTTGTGACTGTGAGTCAGAATTAAGTCTCACTTTTGTCTATAAACACTCGTAAATGTGGCAGAACAATGAAAGAGAGGAGTATCCCTGTCTAGGGCCCTTTGAGGAATGACAGCCATCATATGTACTCGGTACCAAACTAAGACTAGTAGATTCACAAATATAAGCTCAGGTGAGAGAAAAACTTGGACTCAAGTGGGGACAGGGGTGGAAAGTGTTCAGTGGGCTTCCACCGATGGGTATACGTAATGCATGCGTGTGTGGCACATTTCCTGGGTGAAGGACACAGCTATAACTTGGACTTGAACTTTACAAATGCAAGCTGTGTAACCTAATTGTATCTACTTCATTCTAATCTGAAATTTTAAAAAATTGTCTTTTGAACACTTTATAGTGTAGTATGAGTCACTGTTCTTCAGTATAACAAAGAGTGAGGAAAAGGACTGAGTCTTATAACATCAGTATTCCTACCACCTAACAGAGCTGGCACATGGACGCACTCAGAACAATGGTTGAGCAGTTGCATGAGGGAGCATACATTTTTCTTGTCTTAATTTTCTTTTTTGTTTAAAAAAGATTATATAAGTAGAAAGACAACCAGTTTCTTCCAGACCTCACAGTTTATTATGAGCAAATTAATTAATGGCATGTCAAAGATATTTAGAAATATAGGATGATATTTCATGGAATATTCATGTTTAAGCTCTTTGGAAATAAGAATTATAGATATGGATACTAAAGAGAAAAGGTCAAAAATGTTTGACCTGCAAAACTATATAATTTGAGTTTTGGTTGATAGAGTAATATTATTTGATTCCTTTTCAACTGGCTTGGCCCTCTCTGCTCTTCCAGGTTGCTGGAGTAAATCCATCCCTGACCCAAAATGAAATGTTTCATCTACTTATTTAAAGGCTGTTAAAAAACGACTCTGCTTTTAGTAGTCAGTGTTCCTTTTCTGAAATACTCTGCTGATTCACAAAGCTGTCTGAGAAATTCATGATGTCCCTGTAATATCAGCCTGAATGAGTATGAAGTATCCATTTGGAGATCAGAAAATTTACTTTATTGGCTAAAGGGGTACTCCCCTTTGATATAAAGAAAGGCATTAGAAAATCTATTAAGGCTGAGTTATATTCTGCAGCTACCATCTTTTCTTGTTACAATTAGTATTTCATTTTAATTGTACTGCTATATAACTTCTTATGAAAAAATACTGTGAACTCTGAACAAGACTTTTTTAGTACAAGAGTCTGTTTTTCCGTGGGCACTTTTTTTACTTTTTCAAGGGTTATGAAAAGAGGTCCAGGGATTTTTTAACTTCATGCCATAAAACAAAGGAGGGCATATTTCAAATTATTTCCCTTTGTATCTCTCTCTTTTATATTGTTCTTAATACTATCACAGGAAAATGATACATGCCTCATTTTGAGCCAAGCTGTACTTTGTAATGTCTAACAAATTAGGGTCTGTTTGCCTTTCATTTATGAGGACATTTCATATGGTAAGTTTGTTCTTAGCTTCTTTTATAAAATGAGAGTAGTTTCTCCCTGTTGTGAAAGATAAAGTCTTTATATATTTTTGTAAGGTCCTTTATATTTTTAGGGTATATTTTATTTTTCATCTTTCTTTACCTAAGTATTTCTAAGAACTCTTCTACATGGTTTCTTTCACTTTCTCACGATGTATTCACTCATTCATTAAGCAATTATTTCACACTTACTACATGGAAGGGTTTTTTGTTGATTTGCTTTTTGTTGTCAGTTTAAATATGAATAAATGCTCTCTGCCCTTACAAACTCTGTTTATTTTGGGAATGGCAGGCAAGTAAGCATTTAACTTGCACTCAAAGAGTTTTGGCAATGATTTCTCTTTGAGCAATGCTTTCCAAAAGCCCTAGAAGTTAAAAGTGAACCAAGAGAAACAGGTCATTCCAGGCGGAGGACATTGTTAGTAGCCGCATAGTGTCTCTTTTTTTTTTCCCACATAGTATCTTAAATCAAAAGCATTGTAAGGTTCAGACAGCACTGAGGAGCCCTCTCTCATAGGAGAAATACAGTGGTTGATAAACCAAAAATACGTATTGGAGGCAGACTATTGAGAAATGAATGAATAATTAAATTATTAGACTTTATTCATTAAGCAGTGGGGAGTCATTGAAGATTTTTCAAAGAGAGGAGTAAAATGATCTGATTTAAAGTTTAGAAAAGTAACTTGGTAGCTATGTAGAGGACAACTCTGAAAGTCAAAGACAGAAAACACAGGAGAAATGTTGGTTATATGTTTTAGTAAAAAAAAAAAAAAATCTTATCTTGTTTTAAATTACTTCCTCCACAGAAAAGTATTTTTTATTAATACCATATTATTCTCTAACCTTAGTATTAGATATTATGTGGTAGCGGCTATTATCAACCATCGTCACCATATGCCTTTGGTGATCTTGAGTCCTGTTATTGAGTGAATTACATTTCGCCTTTCCCCTACCAAAAATTCCCTCATTGAAGCCCCAATCTTTAATGTGATTACATCTGGAGATAGGTCCTTTAAGGAGGAATTATGGTTAAATTAAATAATAAAGCCAATGCCCTAATCTGATAGGACTGGTGTTCTTATAAAACAATTAGATAGAGCAGAGGTCTTTCTCCCCTCATGGGTGGACAGAAGAAGGACACAGTGAGAAGGGATATCACCAGAAACCAACTCTGATGGCACGCCCATCTCTGACTTCCAGCCTCCTGATATGTAAGGAAATAAATTTCTTTTGACATTGTGGTTATGGCAGCCAGAGCACACGGATAGGCCTAGAGTGGTCTTTCCGTGAAATGTGCATGTTCTCTGTGTCTCTCTCTAAAGAGCTGGTTCTCACGTCTGAGGACTGAGAAACTAGGGAGCCTCTATTAGAATTCCATTCCCCTCAATTTCTCATGGCAGTGGAGAGAATTAATGAGATATTTGTTCAGATAGAAACAACTGGATATGGCAAGTGCTCAACTTTAGCGATAAATGAAAAAGAGCTGATAGGCCAAGTGTGGTGGCTCACACCTGTAATCCTAGCACTCTGGGAGGCCAACATGGGTAGATTGCTTGAGCTCAGGAGTTTTGAGACTAGCCTGAGCAAGATTTTTTTAAAAATCAGCTTTTGAACACTTTATAGTGTAGTATGAGTCACTGTTCTTTAGTATAACAAAGAGTGTGACCCACATCTCTACTAAAAATAGAAAAACCAGGCAGGCATGGTGGTGGGCACCTGTAGTCTCAGGTACTTGGGAGGCTGAGGCAGGACCCTCAGGGTTTGAGGTTGCTATGAGCTAGGACACCACTGCACTCTACCAAGGGCAACAGAGTGAGACTCTGTCTCAAAAAAAAAGTGGGGGGGGGAAGAAAGAGCATTGATAAAGATAATATATCTTATTCCATTCCTAATTTTTTAATATTTCTTACTTAACCAGCTTCTTGAATATAAAGAAGCACATATATATCTGTCAGTGTGGTTTTCCATGATGCACCTAATCTCTCCCAGGCGTCCATGATCCTACTGTCCTATTTTTCTTTCATAACTTGGACATCATCTCATTTTTTGATCTGATTTCTTTTTCTTCCTACTCCCTTGTAATTTTTCATATATTCAAGATTCAGTCTTTAGCTTCTCCTTTTTTCCCACTTTCCCCTACCCTTTTACTAGGAAAGAACAATTGCTCCTAAGATATCTATTAAAATTCTTTTTTTAATTTAAATTTAAATCAACAGTCCCATATATTCAGCTTCCACTTATGCTAATGCTCTCTGGATATTTCCAGTTCAAGGTCTTCTCAGCAACATAATTCATTGTGTAACATTCCGTAGTTGACATAGCACCTTCATACATGCTGTGTGATATTTACCCTTAACACTGTAAGGCATTAATTTCATTTTATGTGCTGGTTGCTGACTCTCAAAGAGGTTATTTACCAAACCATGAAATGAGCCATGGAAACAAATATCGGATGTCAAACACAGAACTACTTAAATATGCCCAAAACTTCTCCAAGAAAATCCAAAATTGATCAAAACACTTCTATAATGGAACTTGGATTGTTATCAATGTAACCTGCAAATGTTCTCCTTTCCTGGAAATTCTCAGTTAATAGCATTGTCATTTTCTTCCTCTTTTTTTTTTTTGAGACAGGGTCTCACTATGTCGCCCTCATTAGAGTGCTGTCATGTCACAACTCACAGCACCCTCAAGCTCTTGGGCTTAAGCAATTCTCTTGCCTTAGCCTCCCACGTAGCTGGGGCCACAGGCACTTGTCACAATGCCCAGCCATTTTTTGGTTGTAGTTGTCATTGTCATTTGTCAGGCCCGGGCTGGGTTCCAACCTTCCAGCTCCATTGTATGTGGCTGGCGCCCTAGCTGCTGAGTTACAAGCACTAAGGAGCCAGCACTATCATTCTCTTAACCAGCCTGTCATCACGTCCAATATCTGGAACTTTTTTTTTTTTTTTCAGAGACAGAGTCTCACTTTATTGCCCTCTGTAGAGTGCAATGGTGTCATAGCTCACAGCAACCTCCAACTCTTGGGCTTAGGCAGTTCTCTTGCCTCAGCCTCCTGAGTAGCTGGGACTACAAGAGCCTGCCATAATGCTTGGCTATTTTTTGTTGCAATTTGGCTGGGGCCAGGTTTGAACCCACCACCCTCAGTATATGAGGCCAACACTCTACTCACTGAGTCACAGGCACTGACCCAATATCTAGAAGGGTTAATGAGTAATTGTCCAGAGTGTAGTGAAAAAAATGAATAAATAGTTTTTAAAGTTGATTCTCTTTATTTGATGCCCAAGTGAAATAATATACTAAGTCATTAACCAATTCACATTTTTTTGTCCTCACTGTAGCCACCCAAGATACCAGAAAGAAAAAGAGAATGAACATGAAGAAACATGGACTTTGTATCTTTCTTAAGTATAAATTATCTTATTTTTAAAAAATCTAGTAAGAAATGGTCATAAGTAATTAAAGATAAGTTTATCTTTAAAGGAACATGATAAAAATAAATCTTTGATTTTGGGTTCTATAATATTTTCTATTAATAAGCCACTTAATTATCATATAAAATAGCAATATTGATAATATGATCTGTCATATTTGTTTTGGTCTTTCTACCAACTGAACTTACATTTAAAAAATTGATGGCATAAAAATACTAAGGGTTGATTGATATAATCTTAAAGATGTAGGAAGTAATATTGGTGACTAGTGACAATAACATAAGGAAGACTAAATATTTCTTAATCACAATAAATGTTTGGTCTGGAGACCATTTCTTATTTGATCATCCTTGGAAAATATAAAATGTCAGGGCCATTATTTTTTATTAACTGGCTCTGGCATAGGCATAAATAGTAAATTGAACTATCTTTTTTGCTTCTGGTGGAAATTAAGAGAAAATTGGGTTGAATAATATTTAGACTTAAAATATATCACATATAGGTACTTATAGATGAGTGGAATCAACTTTTAATAGAATTTTTATTTTACAAAGGAAAATCTCAAGTACTTTTGGCAAAATACAAATAACCTGTCTTGTCAGAAAAGGAATAGCGTGTCTGTCTGGCTCATCACAATTTTAATTGTAAATCCCAGGAAATGCAGAATATGACAATTAAGTTAGGAAGTGCTCAATGGATTGCAGAGTAGTAAATTTTATTAAATTTCTTCATAAAATAACATTGACAAATAATCTAATACAGAACTGTTTGTGCATCACAAGGTATTGCTGAAGGAACAAATAGGCAGCTCCAAATTCACCGGGAACGTGCCTTCTACGAGTTTGTTCGGTATTTTACACGCTACTTTGTGGTATAATTTTATAAGTTATTTGGTTCTTTCTACAAGGAAGCAGGGCTTTGAAAGAAACAATATGTTTAATAGCAAAACAGTACTGTTTTAGTACATGGTAGGATGTCAGATATAAATTCATTTATAGAGAATGTTAGCTTAACATTTTAATAGAAATTATAAAACATGTTTGAATGAAGAAACACTGGTAGATCCAATATGGGAAGAATTTGATAGAAGATGTAAACCAGAAGAGCTTTGTAAAAAAATAAGTGAATTTATTAAGCTCTATTTCCTTTTTGTTTTGTTGGCCTGATTTTTGGTGGTGACAATGGCTCAGCATCTCCACTGTCCACAGTGTTGGGAGAGTAGCAGTACCAAGTATCTACGGCCTTTCTTCTTGTACAGGTAATAGTGTCCCCAGGAGAGGAACTTCCAACCTCAGCTTTACTAAAAACCAGAATCACTTAGTAATGTGTATTAGATTTAATAATTTAGGCTCAATACTGTAGTGTTTTATGCTATGACATTTTAAAATATGGCCTATGATTGTCTAAAAAGTGATTTAAACTACGAATGATTCTGAGCCCCTCTTCACGATTACCTCCTATCCCTATCCTTAGATATCCACAAAATAGGAAAAAGTCACTTGGATGTGGTTACTCTACTGCAGAGTCAGGATTTTTTTTCCCCATTGTTGTTGTTATCTCCCTTTCTCCTGGGTTAACTGCCTACCTGGTGAACATATTTGCTGTTAGCACAATGGTCTGGCCATGGCAAATCCTCATACTAGCAACAGGTCCCTATCCATGTGTACATTACATTAGTCAGTATTTCCAAAGGGGTACAAAGTGGAATAATTTTAGAATAAATCTTAGTCATCCAGATGAAACTGATTTAGACTATTACCTCTCAGTGCATAAAAAGACCTTGTTTCTGATTTCATCATACAGTGGAATTTTGGACTCCCGAGATGAGGCAGATCTACAGAAAGACAGTGAGGAAGAGGAGGTGAGGAGGGGGAGGGGGAACAGGAGGAAAATCAGAAACAAAGGAATAACGGGGGAGGGGGACGAGGAGGAGGAAATGTATACGCGTGTGTGTCTGCAGTTCATAAAAGGTTGGGTTCAACATTCTAAGTCCATTGATTGAAATTTGGGCCACTTTCTCCAAGAAAAAGCAGATAAAAAGCGTGGGGCAGAAGAGATCAAACCTATTCAGATAAGGCCTCTGTTGACAGGGATGAAACCAAGTATTTCAACAGAGACTCTGGACATCAGTTCTTTCTCCACTCGGGAGAGGAAGGTGAGCAGGGAGGTGAGAGGAGGCAGGTAGTAGTTCTGGTTCAGGGCACAAACTCTGCTGCCTGGTGAAAGTGCCAAGTGAATCTGAAGGTTGCAGATTTGGGGCATTCCAAGTAGTCTTTAGTAAAGAGTCCAGTGTGCCAGTGGGTTAGAAGGCGGATCACTGCTAAGTCAAGAACTGGATGTGTAAACACATTAGTTAGTTCTATTTACTCCTTAACTGGTATTTCTGTAATGTGAAAACTAAGCCCTTCTAAGTCAGATAGACGTAGATTTTAGTTCAGAATTCTCTTTTATTAATGATGTAGTCATCTTCAAATCTCTTAAACTTGCTAAGCTTCAGTTGCCTTCTCGGTAAATTGAAGTAAATATCATATTTGCCAGATGATTTGCATAGAACATGTTCTAAAAGCACCTGCCATAGACTGATAATTATTAGGAACTCTATAGTATTATGATATCTCTAAAACACAAGTTTTTGGAAAATTTGCACATATTTTTATATGCTTTGAATAAAATTTATTTCATAGATTCCTTTAAATAGACAATGATTTTAACATGAAAATATCCCTGAGCTTCTTTCCATTTTCTTTACTCACTTGTGATAAATTAATAAACATATATATGTTTTTGCTTAAAGAAAAAAAATTTGTTAAAAAACTTATTTCATTTACTTTGTGGGGGTTATTTAGATATCAGAGTATGTTCTTTCAGGGAAAAAGTTCATTAATTTTAGCTCGAAGGGGGGGAAAAAAGCCTATACTCAGACCCTGAAAGCTATCTGATAATTTTCTTGATGGTCAATTCTTAACCACTCTCAACTCAGTTTCCCTAACTCTAAAAGGGTATTTACTATCCTTTTAGGCAGGATACAAGGATTAATTAGTTAAGACTGCAAAGTGCTTTAAGCATGAAATGCTTTATGAGATAATAGGATAAATATTAATAATATCCTGCTACAAATACCGAGACAGTCATAGTAAGGTAACTAAGAAAAATAAATTGCAGTGCTTGCTATGAAATTGAAAATCACTAATGGAATGAAAGTTTGTTCATACTGGGAGCAGTGTTGCATCATGTATAATGTAATACCAGGTCATTTTCAATTGTTTTAATTGCCACGAGCAACTGATCTTTAGAGCTGTTCCTGACAAGCTTCAGCACGCCCTAATGATCCGTGAACCAGTGCCAAAGACCAGCATTATCCCCTATTGAACATTAAATGGTATCGACCCTCTTCTCCGGGTCCATCACTCAACAGGCTCCTTGAAGCAATTCATGACACAATTAACATTAATTAACTTTACAAAAAACCCTCAAACTCTCTGCGTTGTAAGACTTCAGACATTGGAGAAAGTAAAGAGCAACTAACAAAAAGTTATGAATCCTCTTATGAGAGCCATCAATTAGGGTAAGCAAAAGATTCCTAAATTTTTATAACCCTCATTTATCTCTTGCCACTCCTGATAAGTTTATCCTGAGCCGATATCCTTAAAGCCATTCAGTATGAAAAGAACCATTCATCTCTATACTTCACATCCACTTTAAAACTGAGAGTGGAAGCTTCCAAATTCACGTCAGAGTAAACCAAGAGTCACAAGTGATTACTGGGCCCTACAGAAAAGCTACCCAAGTACCTCTCAGGCATGCAAGGGAAGAACGTGGCCTGTCCTCCTCATCTCCATTTCTAGGGAACTCTGCTGCAGGAATTGTATTTCTCCTCTAAGTTCCAAGTGATTAACAAGGCCTTCTCTAGAATATCAACAATAACAAGAATCTGCCGTTCATTAGGGGCCTGAGTTTCTATACTCGACATTCTCTTTTTAGTCTCTAAAATTGGTATTCTCAAAATGTTAAACATGCTAACCATATAGTAAAATTTGCTTTTTTCCCAACTGACCAAACATTAATAATTGCTCATTAAAGATAGAGGAATTGCTCAAACACGGGTCCTTTTTTACCCTGAGTCTATGCCCTTTTTTATAGAAGTCACAAAAATGAGTATCCAAATGGAGATACTGTATCCAAACCAAGAGGAAGTAACTATACCTTTAAAGAGATTTGAAGTATATCCCCAAGGGACTAATCCTCAAAGAAAGTAAGTTACTTTATTTGCTAGGTAATAGCCACAAAGGAAAAGGGCGAGAGAAAGTCGACATATCAATCTAGTAAGTATAAGTTCACTACCAGAGTCATTTGATATCTTAAAACTGTGCTGGAAGAGGTCTCATTCCTCTTAAATAGTTAAGTTCGAAAGAAACAGCCCCTTATTCTGTATACCCCACTCCTAGTCCCCGGAGAACTTTACGATGCTGAAATGTTTCATAGAAATCATTATATTTCCCTGGTGCTTCATACACATCTTTAGATTCTAAATCCTTGATATTTCTGGCATCTTCCATCAGGATTATATAAGCAAAAACTTCCTTCATTATTCTGTTGGCTTCATAGCCCCAAAAGATAAGATCACAAATCCATAACATTTTGTTTTTCCATGGATACTCAGTATTAAAAAATATGTGTATATTCTATCCACATTCATAGAAACCACTTCTATTCAAAGACTCTTGTTCTCCCCAAATAATTTTAGCCTATCTGTTTAAAAAAGTTTCTCAATAAACTCAAAATATAGTATTACTAACAGCTTTACCAAGTCATTCTAGTTGTTTGAGAATACAGTATTAAATTTAAAAAAAACTTAAAATTAAATTGGAAATTAAGCCATGTACACAAATACTCAAATAACGATGTAGCAAACTGGAAAAATATTTTTTGGGTATCAGGTTTTGATGGAGTGTGGTGATTTATGCATTGTGTTTCCCCTCCATGTATTTTCTTCATATATCATCATTTTTAATATTTGTGTTCCTAATAACAGAGTATCTTAGCCCCATTTGGGCACCCTAACCAAAGAGTAGAAGTGCATATATAACTAATGTGCTTGTGTAGAGCTGAAGGTGAAAGTTTTAACTCTCACATTCAGGAATACTAATTTAATTTTTTAACATTAAAAAAAATCCTAGATATAGGAAAAGAATACAGCAAATTTTTCATGAAGATTGTGATAAGTAGGTAAGGTTTATAATCCCTGGACTATAAGTTTAAATTTTATAACACCAGTTAATTGAATGATGCTTTCATCCAACACATATTAATGAATGCTGATAATTTCCCTGGAGCCGTGTTAGGAAGTAGGGACAAATAGCAACTAAGATTCAGCCTCTTTTGAGAAACTCACCACCTGTTAACAAAATGGTGATACAAAGTATAAGTATAGTAAGAGCGATGTGAATGACACATTGTGATAGCATAGTGACACAAACAGCCCAAGGCGGGCAGTGAAAGCTTTCTTTTGGAACAGTGTCACAATTTGGAAAGCAAATGGAAAGGTATAGAACCAATCTTCTGCTCAAAGAATAAAGGGGTTATCAAAATACGTGAGGACTGATATTTCAGGTAATTTCTTATCAAATAGTATTGGTAAACATGACTATCTCCAATCTTTTCCTAGGAATTTCTACATCCTAGGAATACTGCTTCCCTCTAAACCAAAGGATGCCTGGATGTTTAGGAGTCATGGTCCAGAGTGATTCATTATCCCTTTGGTCATTACTCCCCAAACTGGCAAAAAACCACTGTCACTGTCACACAAGGCTCTGCCTGCACAGAGAATGGGCACCTACTCAGGGACGCTGCCCTTTTAATTGCTTATTGCATGATTGTGATAAATCTCACACTCGTACATGTATTGCAGGTGTATGTACATCATGATGCTAAAATGGGATGTCCTTCCCTCGTACACTTCCAAATACAGCTCACACAAGTAAGCACCATTCATTCATCCATATGTGAGTGGTGACAGAAAAGATGTGAAAGAAAGCAAGCTGTGGCAATATAACTTTCCAGGGATTATAGAGTGTTGCTTTGGGGAGATAATATTCTAATCGGTCTCTAATAAGTTTTCAATTAGGGATGAGAAGAAAATTTTAGGCATACAAAGCAACCAAGAAAAAACAGAGGTGTTAAATGCCTAGTTCCTTCAAAGAACTTGGAGTGTGTGTCCATAGAAGGAAAGTTTATGGTGGGAATGAGGCTGTAACGAGCAGTTGGGATTAAGTTTTGAAGGCTTTTTTATGTCACCAAATAAAGATTACATTTTATCTAGAGGGCAGTGAAGAGTAAAGAGATTTTAAAGTTGAAAGTGATAATGTCAGGTTTGTCTTTTTAAAAATCTCCTGGAAAGAGAATAGAAGTGGGCTGACAGCCTGATGTGAACTCTATTGCACTGGAGCTTTGTAAATTGAACAATTCTAAGCAAGCATCAGGGGCTGCCCAACACTGCCCTTGTCAGCGCTATACGCAGAGTGTAGTGTAGCAAAGGAGGACTCCAAAATAATTCTCAAATATACAAGAAATTTGTTCAGTCACTTGTTCATTTCAGTAATATTTTCTTGCATCAACCTCACACAAATGATATCCTCTCAAAATTAAGGAATAATGTTAACATTTTCCTTCCTTCCTCTAAACACTATAACTAAACAGGTATGTAAACACGCAAATATTTGCAATGGCAACATGAAAATTTCCTCTTCGCTGTTTTTCCTTCTGAGTAATCTACTCATCCACTTCTTGATGGCATTTCACCTGAACCGTTTTTATAATCTTTGTGTATCTCAGACATTCCTTCAAGTCTGTCTCCAGCCCTCTGTTCATGTGCCCAAAGTTTTTCTACAAATAATGAACTTATTAACCAGAATGGTGTTTTGAACAATATATTTTATTTCAGATATCATCATGGACCCAGACTAAAAAAAAATGGAAATATTATCCAATTTCTTATGAGATTCAGAAGGTGCTGGACAAAATATATGTACAAATGTGAGACTTATCATTATACAATAACTAGTTAAAAATACAGCGGGGCAATATGTCTCATATAAAGTAGTAATGAGTACTAGAAACAACTCAGAGAAAGTTAATGGAAAGTGAAATAACCACATGGAAACAAATAGAGCAACAATCAACAATAAAACCTCACAACTTTAAGTCATGAAAAAGACTTACAAATAGAGTGTTTTATTTTTGGATATAGATACAAAGTATTATAAAAATGTGACTCCTGCACAGATTCATTTATAAATTCAATGCAGCATCAATGGCTTTTTTAATACAACTTCACAGTCTTGAGTTTAAAGTTTATGGAAGAGTCAAAATGTACACTAATAGCCAGTAATATTTTTACAAAGATCGATTTTTTTTATAATACCTGAACTAGATTATAAAAATTTACTTTAAATATGTAGTAATTAAGACAATGTGTTTTTTTTCAAAAGAGAAAACAAAAGATCAATAACCTAAAATATCCCAGAAACAATCTTTACATATGGGATTACTGTATCCTCATGGTAGCATTTCAATTCAAGGCTGACGGGAAAGGCTATTTAATTAATACATTGAGGACAACTAGCAGTTTTCTTGGCCAAGACAGGCTTCAGCAGTTCTCAACCTGTGGGTCACGACCCACAGGAACTGTATTAAGGGGCCACGGCATCAGGAAGGTTGAGAATCACTGGGCTACATTGGGTAGAAAATTAACTGTAACCTTGTTGGTATCATTGTCAACTCTGTTGGGGCCAAGGCTGGATATCCTTTGCCAATGGTGCACTCATACCAGCTGCCGTGAGTGTGGGCTGCTGAACAGCTCTCAGCTGCACCTCCTTCGAAGCTGGGGGCACCGTGGGTAGCACCACCTGTGGTCCATCAATGCCATCAGGCTGAGACTAGGTGTCAACTGACTACATCTGTGCTCGGCCTCTTTCCCTGCGCTGTCCTCCCTTGACTGCCTCCCAGGCTTCACCCCAAGGCACTTACTAAGTAATCACTTGTTTACGCATCCCCATGATAGGATTTGGTCCTCAAGAACCTGACATAAAATATCCTAACAGCAGAAGGTCATTTCTCACTTATAAAAACTGAATGTGATGTGACAGGGGTTCATTTCTTCTTGGTGCCTCTAGGATTCAGACTTCTACCAGTTTCTGATAATGTTATCTTAGCATGTGACTTATAAATCCCTGTATCTGGGGGAAAAGAGTGCGTACAGAACTTCCATCTAGTCCTAAGTAATGGGAGGGAGTAACATGCTACTTCTCATAGGCCAGTGGCCAAAACCGAATTCGTAAAAACTGGGAAACACAGGAGAGGGTAGAAACTGTTCGGTGAGCCCCACTGTCTCCACCACAGCAGTCCCTCTCAAGAAATAAGTTAAAGCTTTGTGTGTGTACATTTTAAAATCCAAGTGAAATAAAATTTGTCAACTATTGAAGTAGCTACAGTTATGCAGCACTGAACCACGGGGATGTGTCCTGAGATTCTGTCTGTGCAAACATCTCGGAGCGCGCTTACACAAACCTAGAGGGTGCCGCCCACTAGCGCCTAGGCTATAGGGTACGGCCTATTCCTCCTGGGCTCCAAACCTGAACAGCCTGCTGCATACTGAATATTGAAGGAAATTGTAACACAATGGTGAGTATTCATATAGTTAAACATATCTAAACATCAAAAAAGTATAGTCAAAATTTGATGTAAAAGATTTTAAAAAATGGTCCACCTGTGTAGGATCATCACAATGAATAGAGCTTGTGGAACTGGAATTGTCCGGATAAGTCAGTCAGTGAGTGATGGGGGTCATGGGGCCTAGGATGTGACCGTATACTACTGTAGACTTTATAAACACTGCACACTTAGGCTGCACTACATTTATAAATTTTTTTTCTTTAATAAATATACCTTAGCTTACTGTCACCTTTTTACTTTATAAAATTTAAATTTTTGGTAACTTTTTGACTTTGGTCATAACAGTCTAAAACACAAACATATTGTACAGGTCTACAAAATTATTTTCTTTATAACCTTATTCTGGAAGCTTTTTTTTCTGTTTCTAAATATTTTAAAATATTTTTCTTTTTACACATTTTTTGTTAAGAAGTAATACGGAAACATACACATTAGCCTAGGCCCACACAGGGTCAGCACTATTATAATCACCGTTTTCCTTCTCCATGTCTCATCCCACAGGAGGGTCTGCAGGGACAATAAATTGCACACATGAAGGTGTCACCTCTTATGATAACACTGCCTTCTTCAGGTAGCCTCCTGAAGGACCTGCCTGAGTCTGTTTAAATAACTAGAAGCAATGTAAGACATTGATCAAAATATAGTGTGGTAAATACTAGTTAGTATAAATTTTTTGGCTCCCTTCTAATCTCATGAAATCACCAGATCATAAGCAATCCATAGCTGACTGAAATATTGTTACGTGGTACAGGACTGCTGTGGAAACAAAGAATATTTTCACAATGTTGATGTTAGGACAACATTCTAAAGTACAACATGATCTCCGGAAATTTTCAAGTTAAAAAAGTTGGATTTAGTGAAAATATGCAAAAGACAAATACAGATACAAGGACATCTGAAACTCAACAAAATTTGCAGAGCATGTAAAAATTTAATGAACATTATTAGAGCAAAATGTCTATTAATTCCATATAAAATAGGGAAAGGATCTAGTACTGGTCGTTTCTTTCTTTGGTCATCCTTGCCTTTCTTTTGCAAACTGTGCTTCTCTGAGTCTGTTTTGTCAGGCTATGGATGGATTGGCCCATCAGGGCCACTGACAGAAGATTGCTTATTGGAGGAGAGGAAGGGCTCAGGATATTTCTCCTTCTCTTACTGATTCAGGCAGTTTTTCCATTGTCGAGAGAATATCCAGCAGGTAGTCCCCACCATGATTATGTTGCTGCTAGATAGTCCTGCCTCATGTATGCATGGTAGTTGCTTTTCATCCACAGGGGATGTGTTCCAAGACCCCCAGTAGGTGCCTGAAACCACAGATGGTACAAAACCCTGTGTACACTATATATTCTTAATCTAATAACTAAGGAGGCTACTAAGTGACTAAGGGGTGGGAGCATCTATGATGTGGATACATTGGACAAAGGAATAATTCCTGTCCTGGATGAGACAGGCAGGATGGCATGAGATTTCATGACAATGCTCAGGTTAGTGCTCCACTTAAATGGTGAATTGCTTACTTATGAAATTTTTCCTTTGATTTTTTGGACTGTTGTTGACTGTTGATAACTGAAACAGAAAAGGAAGCAGTGTAGGAGGGACTAATGTCTGCTATGGCATGTACTGACTGATATAGGTAAATATTCTCAAGCTGAGTAAAAAGAGGAAAAAATGCAAATAAAAATAAAATGGTTAAATCCAGTTCAGTCATTCCACATCCATGTTATTATTAAACGTTTTTAATGAACACTTATATATGGTTCGTTTCATTTTCTGTATTGTGTAGTGTGTTATTCTAGGGTTTCTGCGAAGCAGATGCCATAATCAGATTGAACACATAGGGGTTACATGAGGGGAAATATTTGTGCGAGAAAAATTGAGGTGATGTCTGAGTAAGGCTGGAAGTGTTGTCAAACCATAACGTAAGTCTGACACTGAATTACAGAGGGAAGAAAAGACATTAAGTGGCATACTAGCTTCTGAGGCCTGCCATGACAAATTATTACAAACTACATGTCTTAAAACAGCAGAAATGTATTCTCTTAAGGTCCTGGAGGACCAAGTCCACAATAAAGTTGTTAGGAAGGCCATGCGCTCTCTGACAACTGCACAGGGGTCTCCTTCCTTGCCTGTTCTGGCTACTGGTAGTTGCCCAAAATCTTTGGCATTCTCTGTTTTGTAGCTGCACCATTCTCATTTCCGTCTCTATTTTCACATGGTCAGTATTCTTTTGTATGTGTCTGTGTGTACAAAATCTTTCTTTCCTTATTAGGACACCAATCACTGGATTTAGGCTCACCCTAATGAATATTATCTCACCTTAGCTTGATTGTGTCAGCAAAGAACTTATTTCCAAATAAAGTCACATTCAAAGGTACCCAGGGTAAGGATGCTGCAAATCTTTTGGGGTACACAATGCAACCAAGTACAGGAGGTAAGTCAATCATCGGGTGGCTGTTAAGCCAAAACCAGCAGCTGAAGTCCCAAGCACAGATTTAGGTTAACATCCCTACTTGCGTTCAGTCACTGGTACTGAGTTGTCCAAAGGAAGTCTGACTTGTGTGCCAACCTGTTGGTGAATTTCAGCGCATGGCAGCTGGGTCGTGGTCAATTATGTCCCTGACATTTGGCTGTCCACAGGGCACATTCTTATGGACACATGTACATTTCTGCAGAACTATGCACTTTCAAACGTCTACAACATATTATTGTCAAATACTATCAGAAATTTATTTTCAAGAAGTTTCTTCTAAGGTATCTGCAAACTTAATTGGTACATCAATTGGCAGGTGCAAGTTAATTTTATGGGTACTTAATTGCTAATTTCCTATGCAAATCAATATTTGAACTTTTAATTCCCAATCGAGCATACATCAAAATGGGATTTTAACTGCTCAAAGTAACTGAAAAATTTCTGACTGTATTTTCTTGCCTCCATATAAACCCTCTCTGAGGCTGCCAGTTGGACTCTGGTTTAGAAGCATAACATTGGTAGCAATATTCGATAGGTAAATTTGTTAAAAAGAAGTTATCTTAATTTTGGAGATAAAAACTTCTAGACAGGACCCAAAATGTGTGTGTTTCTTAAAGATGTTATACTAGCATACATTGCATAAGAATTCTGACACTGATACTTAGAAGAAAAAAGCATTACATTCATATCTAAAATTATCTCACACACAAATGCATATGCATTGTATAAATGTAAATTCTATGCATAACATGTTCTATCATCTATATATTGTTAACTGTGTTGTATCTGTCTTTACAGAAAGAAAATACAAAAGTGTAAATGTATATCCTCATCTATATGTAATTGGGGAACATGATACATTCCATTTTGACTCTGTAGTAGGCACAATTCTAAGCCAGTCCTCGAGATTTCTGCCACTGGCACACACACCTCTCACTTAATCAAATACTAATTAGGTACTGCTATTAAGGAATTTTGCAGATTTGATTAAGGTCCCATATCAAGGAATTTGCAGATGTAATCCAGGTCCCAAATCAGTCGATCTTAGACTTCAGTTTTTATCCTAATCATATCTCTTTAAATCTGAATCTGGAAGGCATGGATGGAAGAAGTCGGAGAGTCAAAGCATGGGAAGGATTTGATACACAGGATTTGCTGGCTGAAAGATTGAGGAGCCCCTTCCAGGTTCTGAGGGTGCCTCTGATTCGTCATCTGACCACTGAAAAGGAAACAGGGCACTCACTACCACAGACACAAAGACCTGAATTTGCTAATAACAAGGATGAGTTTGAAAGTGGATATGTCTATAGAGCCTCAGGTCAACATCCTGATAGGAGCCTTGTTTTAACCATAAACAGAGAATCCACTCACACTTTGCCGGACTTCCGACCACAAAACTTTGAGCCAGTTTTTTTTTAAATCTGCTTAAATTTGTGATATTTGTTATACAGCAATAGGAAACTAATATAGAATCTCATTTTTAATGCAATAATACAGCACTTGTATTTTTTTACTTTAAAATATATACCTCTGCTATATTATAGTCAAGATTTCATATCATCCTTTGTAATTTCTAGTGGTAATTTTGCTTATGATCAATTTCTGTAAGTGAAATTACTGGGTAGAGGCATATGCATAAAAATTTTAAAGTTTTCTATTCGGATTGTCACAGTTGCTTTAAAAATGTTCATATGGTTATATTTACATCAGAAAAATTTGAACATGTTCATTCCTCTTTTTCACTTGTCAACAGTATGAATTATAATTTTTTTCACTGAGCTGAAAAATGGTGTTTCTTTTTCTTGGCTTATATTTATTTTATGATTAACATATATTGCATACATTTATTAACTACTTATATTTCTTATTTTGTGTCTTACTGATTCATTTCACCTGTTCATTTTTCTGTTTCTATGATTAATTCATTTGTAAAGCTGTTTACCCCTTAGGAGTAATATTTACCTTTCATTCTAACGAATGTTGGAAATATTTGCTGCCGGTGCATCATTTGCCTTTGACATTTGTTCTTGTATGTGTGTATTTTTTTCTATAAAAACATTTTAAAGAATTTTTAGTGAAAAACTATCAAGTAATTTTTCTTATATGTTTATTTTTGGAGCCCTTCCTATTGCTAATTATTAAAAAAAATACCAAATTTGGCTCGGCGCCTGTGGCTCAATGGGCTAAGGCACCAGCCATGTACACCTAAGCTGGCGGGTTCAAACCCAGCCCGGGCCCACCAAACAACAATGACAGCTGCAACCAAAAAATGGCTAGGCATTGTGGCGGGCACCTGTAGTCCCAGCTACTTGGGAGTTGGAGGCAGGAGACTCGCTTGAGCCCAGGAATTAAAGGTTGCTGTGAGCTGTGATGCCACAACACTCTATCCAGGGTGACAACTTGAGGTTCTGTCTCAAAAACAAACAAACAAACAAACAAACAAATTTATCACAAAAAAACTTAGAAAAATTTCACCTAACATTGTCCTCAATATTTTGCTTGCTAAAAATTTCTTAATCTAAAATGCTTGCATAATACTCACAAAATTCAAAGACAATATTTTAGAGCAGTTTTAACATTTATAGTATATTTGAGAGGAAGGAATAGAAATTTCCTACATTCTTCCTTTCTGGATAGCCTTCCCTATATCAGTATGCTCCATCAGAGGGAGACACTTACTCCAACTGATAAACCTACAGTGATACATCGTGATCTGAAGGGGCACAGTCCCCTGCACCCTTGCAAGGCGAATCAGTCTCATTTGTGCTCCTTAAGGTACAAGGCCCTGAGAAGGAACATTTCTAGTACTTGGGCTAGATGTGAGTTTAGGGGGATATTCTCCCCCAGCTCACATAGGCGGCTTTGCTGAAAAACGCAGGCAGTTATGCCCTAAAGGAAAGAATGTGCTGGAGGGCCCCGCCAAGTGGCAGCTGGGGATTAATCACTTGCCTGGATCAGTGGGCCATTGCACTTCGTTCCCTACTTCAATTTACACAATAACTTTCAGTTAATCATATAGGGAAATAGGCAAACAGATCAGACAACCCAGCGCCTTTGTGGTTTATCTCCATTGTTGTTTATCTCCAAGCAGGGCATTCTTAGTTTAGAAAGGTGAGTATGCACTTTGCTGTATTAATGCAAATAAGGAATGTTTATGGCAGATTTTGTTACCTTTTGTGTTCTTTATTCTTGGATATTGTTATCTGATGATTTAGGGTATATAAGAATCTTAATAAAGATGGGTGGTTGCTGAATGCCTGAGCGAGCTTCAGTCTTCCCTTTTCAAATCAATCATTTCATCTGCAATGTTTCCTCTGTGTTATCGACCAAGTAGGTTAGTGGATAGCAACAATAATCACTCAATCTGTAGTTTATGTTGGGACCCACCTTTGGGTGGTGTACAATCTAAAGGTTTGGACAAATGTGTAATGACATGCATCTACCGTCCTAGTACAGGTAGTCCTCGAGTTACAAATATCTGACTGACATATGACTTACACTTCCGAACAGAGGCTATTACTGGTAAATGCACCTGTTCCAAGTTACGTTCTAATTCAACTTAAGAGAAAGGCTATAGAACTGATCTCATTTGTAACCAGGGGACTACCTGTAAGATATGGAGTAGTTTCATTTTCTGCAAATCCCCTGAGCTCTGCCTGTTTGGAACTCTCCTAACTCTTGTCAAACACTAATTATTTTACTGTCTCCATGGGTTTGCCTTTTTCAGAATGTCAGGTACATGGAATCATATGGCAGATGTAGGCTTCTCACATTGGCTCCTTTCACTTCAGTGTGCATTTAAGATTCCTCCATGACTTTTCATAACTGGATAGATCATTTTTTCTAGTGCTGAATATTATTCCACCGTCTGGGTATGTTATGTTTTATTTATCCATTCGCTTATCAAAGGACATTTTGGTTACTTTAGCTGGTATAAATATCCATGTGCAGGGCTTTTGTAAACATAAGTCTCTACTTTTAACACTGACTAAACACCAAGGAGCATGACTGTTGGATTGTGGGGCTAAGAGTACATTGATTTTATAGGAAACTGAGAAACTCTCTTGCAAAGTGGCTATACCATTTTGCATTCCAAGCAGCTTTATATTTAAAGTGGTTTTCTTGTAAACCATGTTGCAGAGTTTTTTTCTTAAATCTACTGACAATCTCTAACTTTTAAATTTGTTGCTATTCAAGTGATTATAGATGTATTTAGATTAATATATGCCCTATGTGTTACCATTTTTTATTTGTTGCCCTTGTCTCTTTTTCCTAATTTAGTCCTCTATTCTTTTTCTGCCTTTTATGGTGTTAAGTGAGCATTTTATATTATTCTATTTTCCACCTTTTCTTAGCATATCAGTAATACTTTCTTTTTCTTTTTTCCTTTGTTTAATGGTTGCCCTGTAGTTCACAACATACAAGTAACTTAAGTCCAATTTCAAGTAACACTATATTGCTTTGTGGATAGTATGAGGTTTTTACTATAACAAAACAATCCTAATTTCTCCCTCCAGCCCTTGCTATTACGACTATCACTCATTTCACTCATATGGGTCTGACAATTAAGTTGACAAACTTGCCAGGATGCACTGGCAGCACTGTATAAACTGCATGGTAAGGTTTCAGAGATTGGTAGATAAGTGTCTCACAGCTGTTGACATGTGGCAATGTCTTGCTGAGAGGCTTTGATTATCATTGTTCTATGATTTTGGTGCCATCGTAAGATTGTTAGAGTTTGAAATAGAGCAACAAACAAAAATTAAAGTTCTTGCAAAAGTTGGCAAGAGTGGAAGTGAAATCAGGGACATGGTAGTTCAAGTTTATGGGGATAATTCTATGAAGAACATGGCCATGTACAAAGGTCTGAAATGTTTTTCTGAGGGGGGAGACAGCATTTACCAATCTTCCAGGGAAGCTTGGGTAGCCAGTAACTAGCAGAAATGATGAAAACATTGCAAAAATTTATTGAATTGTGTATCGAAATCATCGGCTGACTGTGAGATGCATAGCAGACAAATAATCATCTATAGAGAAACTGGAATACCTTAACTGAGAATCTTGGCTAACAGCTTACAGCTCTTGCATCACAACAATACATCAGCTCACTACAGCACTGTCTGTGAGGGAGTTTTCAGCCAGTAAACAAGTAACAATCGGAACAGCTTCCCTAATCACCTGTTCTGGCCCTTAATGACTTTTTTTCTTTACTGACAATTAAAGGAAATACTGAAGGAAAGACATTTTGATGACATTCAGGGCATTAAGAGTGATACAATGACAGCTTTCATGGCCAACTCTTCTAGAAAAAGAGCTCCAAAATTGCTTTGAAGAGAGGACTAGTGCCAGTGTCTATGTATTGCTTCCCAAAGGCAGTACTTCAAAGGTGACCATAGAGTTATTCAGCAATGAGATATACAGCACCTTTTCTAAGACGAGTTTGTACACGTAATTGCTAGACCTCATGTACAGTATGAGTATGCACGAGAATAGACTATACACATGATATGTATACAACCATACATTGCAATACTGTCATTACTGCTATTTTTATCTTGAACAAACAGTCATCTAGTAAATCAATTACGAATATATGGTTTTATTTAACTGTCACTTATTTTTTCTTTGGTGCTCTTTCATTTTTCAGGTAGTTCCGAGTTTCTTACCTACCTACAACATTTTCCTTCTCTCTAAAGAACTTCTTTGAACACTTCCTGTAAGAAGGGTCTACTGGCAACAGCTTTCTTTACTTTTTGTTCCTTAGAGAGGCTTTATTTCTTCTTTGCCTTTGAAAGATAATTTCACAGGGTATAGAATTCTAATAGAATTTTTTTTTCTTTGAATACTTCAAATATGTCACTCCACTTTCTTCTTGTTTTCGTGGTTTCTGAAGAGAAGTTATATGTATTTCTTATCATTGCTCCTCTCTAAGTAAGTTGTCCCCTACCCCTGGCTTCTCTTAGCCTTTTTTCCTTTAATTTTTATGCTCTGTAGAATGAATATGATATGCTGGGTGTGGTGTTTCTGTTTTCTGTGTCATTTGCCTGGTTGGTGTCCTCTAAGCTTCCTAGATCTGTGGTTTGGTGCTTGACATTAGTTTGGGTAAATTCTCAGACATTATTGTTTCATGTATGTCTTCTGTTCCTTCCTCTATTCTTCATTTATAGCCATTTTACATGTTCTACATGTATTATACCTTTTGTATCTGCCCCACAGTTCATGGATATTCTGTTCTGTTTTTCTTTCTGTTAATCTTGTTTTTGCTTTTTACTTTTCAGTTTTGGAGTGTCTTCTGATAATTCTTCTTGCTCTGAGATTCTCAGTCATGTCCATTCTATAGATGAGCCCATCAAAGTCATTCTTCATTTCTGTCACAGTGCTTTGATTTTTCACATTTCTTTTTCATTCTTTTTTAGGATTTTCAGCTCTCTGCTTGCATTGCCCATTTGTTATCACACACTGTCTACTTTATCCGTTAGAGGTCTTAGCATATTAATCATAGTTATTTTAAATTTCTGATCTGATAACTCCAATACTGCCTGCATGTCTGGTTTTGATGGTTGCTTGTGCCTCTTTCAAATTATATCTTTTGCTATGTGATATTCCTTGTAATTTTTCTTGATATCAGTAAATCATGTCAATAGGACATTCGTAGTGAGGTAGTAAGTTGTAGGAAGGGGAAAACATTCAGTAGCCCTATGATACAGTCTCAATGTTCTATGAGCCTGTGTCTCTTGACTGAGAACTTCACACATACCTCTCAGAACCTCTCTCCACTCTTTGGTGGGACAACAGGGCTCGTGTGGCCTGAGGTTGTGGTTGCCCTTTCCTTCAGGTGAGCTAGACTCTGATAAAGCCCCAGGAGGTTGAGCTCCAGTAAAATAGCTTCTCTTATACATCAGCTTTATTAATAAGAGCAAGATAACTCAATATTTTAATGTTATGGTTTTACTCACTATAGGTAAAAGTAGACCTTTTTCAAGAGTTAAAATAACTATTATGGAGTTTGTAAAGAAAGTTAACTATTGAGAAAACTAATAAGGGTATGAATTTTTATACTCTTATTATGCTTGTAGAATAGATTTAGGGTTTCTAAAAGTACTTTTTTTATATTAAAGTGATATTTTTTACCAGAGAAGGAACTGAGGTGAATGATAGGGCTTCTTGAAGAATCACTGGAAGTTGAAAAAAGAAAAGAACTTAACCTAGTGTTAAGTTAGCTAGCTTTGAAAAGTGCAGTGCTCACCAATTTCTGTCTTGATTCCCCGATCTAAAATAACTATGTGCATCCAGTAATACATCAAAATGGTAATATAGAACAATAAATTGGGTCTATTCCAGGAATATAGCGTTAGCATAACACCCCAAAATAAATCAATGTAGTTTATTTACTTATAGAACAAAGGAGAAAATCATTTGATAAATGTAAACATACTGTCCAGCTCCCATTTATATAAAAATAAAAAGCCTTAGCCACCTAGGAAAAGAATGGAAAATCTTTAATCACCAAAATTCCTCAAAAACACCATACTCAGTGAAGAAATTTAAAAAAAATTCCCCTGAATTTGGAACACCATAAGGATACCCTCTCTTGTCACTTGTGATCAACATTGTACTGATAGTCAAGAAAATACTTTTAAAAGTTAAAGGTTGAGAAGGAAGGAATACAGCCACCATTATTCAGATGAATGTTTTTATTTAAGTAGAAAATCAAAAAGAACTTATAAACAAACTATTAAAGCTGAAAGATAATTTACCAGATCAATATACAAAAGTCACTTTTATTTTTATATACCAGCAATAAATAGGTTGGAAATAACATTCTGAAATGACAAAATTTCCAACATCATAAAAATATTAAATAATCCCAATAAAATTTAGTAGAAGATTCACAAGAACATGATAAAACATACTGAGAGAAATTAAAGGTTATGCCAATAAATGGAGGAATATAATTTTCATAAGCTAAAGTTCAGTATTGAAAAAGGTAAATACTTCCTAAACTAACCCTTAGGTTCAACACAATTCTAATACAAATTTTAGGAAACTTTCTTTTAAAGTTAACAATATTTCAAGATTTATATGCAAATAAAAAGCACAAACAAAATCATGATGCAGATTTTTAAAAAGTGGAGAACATGCATTGCCATTTATTAAACTTATAATACTACAATGATGAAAAAAGGATGATACAGCACAGGTTAGACAAATAAATCAACAAAGTAGAAGTAGACTCACACACTCATGCCATTTCTTAATTAGAACAAGGCTGGCATCCTAATGAGTTGAGGGAACAGGTGGTCAGTGTAATAAGTGATGCTGTGTCAACTGGATAGATAGCCATATGACCAAACCATAATACTAATTCTTGTCTCATGCCATAAATAAAACATCAGTTTTAGATAGAATACAATTGAAAGCTAAAATGTAAAACATAAACATTGTAAGGAAAAAAAGAGATATCTGATCTTTGAATAGGAAAAGATTTTCGAAATCAGAAACAAACAGCATAACTATAAAGAAAAGAGTGTGATAAATAGTTCATATTAAAATATAAACTTTTCATTCAAGAGTAAAATAACATGCCACAATGTGAAAAGAAATATTGGCTACACATAACATATACATAAATATTTAGTTAATAAACCTTATAAAAATATAAATAACTCCTATAGATCATTAAAGAAAAGATTAAAATTTTGTTATCTTTTACATTTTGCCTGTTCAAATCTATAAGACTGGAATTGTCATTCCAGAAAAGAGGATATCTAAATATCCCATAAACATGGAAAAGGGCTCTGTCATGTCCCCTAAGGCCCTGGTCTCGGTTGCTACAGGAAGGAACCAGACGTGACACGGATTAGAAATACAAACTTGCGGGAGGCAGGCTAATCTTAATTGCAGGGTAGCCCCGAGCCCCCTCAGCAATGGCTGTTTATTAAGGATATACACAACAGGTGTGGAGAGTTAAGGTAATGACATACGTAACAGGTGTGGAGAGTTTAGGTAATTACATATGAGGGCTGCCTGCATAAGGATTGCCACGTGCTCTTTCCTCATGTGTTCTTTTCCCACACCCCGATGAAGAAGTACCAACCATCAATGTTTAACACGTGCTTAGTAGTGAGTGACCGATCTTATCTCATTCCGGAACACTGTGTTACTTGGGGGACTGACCCCAAGTCACAAAGCATCTCTAGGCTTGCCAGGAGACTGTCCTATTCTCAGCGTTTCCTTTTAATGTGATAAGAATCAGTAACTGTCCTTTGCAAGCATGGTGTCCATTCCTCTACAGTGCTCTAATTCATTTTCAGGGAAATGACATTAAAATGCCAAGTAGAGTACATTAATCTAAAAAATAATTTATTTTCTTCTCTATTGGTAGCGATCCAATAGTCAAAATTGCAGCTTCTAGAATTTACTGCTGTGCTTTCTAAAAAAATGTTATAAGTATTCAAGGTCAGTTTATAGATTATATTTTCCATATTTAAAGCAGTAACTACATTGCAAGGTGTTGTAAGGAAAAATCTAATTTGGAGGTAGAAGTAATAAATGTCTTGGTTAATACTGGCTTATTATCTATTGTCCGTGTTTAGGTATTAAGTCATGTAGCCACCCTATTCAGAACTCTTTTCTCAGTTTTCTTGTATAATTTGGAGTCTTGGTTTTTGTAGGGCATGCAGATGTTTGTCTTGATTTACTGTATTCTGTTGTTTTGAATGAATAAATTGCAGTGCCCTAGAAAACAAAAACATAAAACAAAACTAAAACATAACATCACCAAAACCATATTAAATACAACTATGATTGTACCAGAATAGATAAAATTAAACATCCAGAAAAATACCAATAATTGCTGATGAGTATATGCCATGATCAGTCCCCTCCGCATTGCTAAGTGAGGTTTAAATTGGTGCAGCCAAAATACAGAAACAATGTAAGAGCCCATCCATGAGTGAATGGATATAGAAAATACATGCAGGATGTATACATATTGGAATGCTATTCCATCTTTAAAAAGAAGGAAATTCTGTCATTTTTGACAACATGAATGAATCTAGATGACATTATGCTGATTGAAACAAGCCAGGCACAGAAAGAAAAATGCTGCATCATTTCACATCTATGCGGAATCTAAAGAAGTTGAACTCACGGGAGTAGAGAGGAGAATGGTGGCTACTGGAGGCTGGGAGTGGTGGACCTGGGGTACGAAGAAAGACAGGAAACGGGAAATGTTAGTCAAAGAGCACAAAGTTTCAGTTAGAAAGCAGGTGTAGGTTGTAGTGATTTATTGTGCAGCATGATTTTTATAGTTAATAATAATATATTGTATATTTTAAAATTTCTATCAATAAAAGAGCAGATTTCAATGTTCTTACTGCAAAGAAAGTGTAAGTAGATAAAATGAATGGAAATGTTTACTATCTTGATTTAACCATTCTATAATGCATACATGTATCATAACATCCCATAAGTATTTATAATTATTATTTATCAATTTAAAGTAAATAATAACATAAACAGGTGCAGCCAATTGGAAAACTCTCTGATAATTTTTACACCAACCTATAAGCCTACACCAACCCTGTGACCACAGCAATTTTTGATGTTAGCTATTCAACCAACAGAAGAGAATTTTTTGCTTTAGCCTAAAGCTTTTTAAAAATAATTCACATATTTAAAAAAGAAAACAGGCAAACTAATTAATGAAGTTAAAAGTCAGAACAGTAATTATCATCCCTGGGATAGCAATGAGTGGAAGTCAGACAAAGGGTCTTTTTAGATGCTTCAAATACTATAACTCTTCATTTAAATTCTGTATTTTTAGGTGCATTCACTTTGCAAAAATTCTTGAACAATTTCTACACCTTTTGTATATCTATTCTTCTTCAATAAATAATATTTTAAAAAGTCATGTGCCAAGTAAATTAGTACAAAAAAGAAAGTATCAGGATAATAGTAACACCTCCAGTGGGTAATGTTTACACAGGCATAATAAAAGAAAATTTCAATAATTATTCAACAAAAAATTCTAAACCTAATGATGGTATGGTAAAGTGGAGAGGTGTGTAGTGTATGTGTGTGTGTGGCGGGGTGATGTTACACATTGGTCTTCATGTTGGGATGCTCACACTCTGTGGGTTGTACTAATACTCACCAATCCGTAGGTGACAACCCAGGGACTCCCCATAATAACTAGGTCAGATTTTACAGTATGTGAAAATCCAATATTATGCACGTGAAAGCATGTTGCATTAAAACACATGATCCAGAAAGGCCTAGAAAAATCCTGGGTTATATATTAACATATATCTCAATCAAGTAGAAAATTTTGATTTTAAACTATCAACCAAATTTAACTTTGAACACACTTTATAGGTTTAGACTCCAACATACTTTACAGGTCTTATACTTATTTATAAAATGATGGAGTATAAGAATAGAAAGAAATGTCAGTTGTTGGACCATAGCTTTGAGTTATGAGCTTTGCATACTAGTGGCAGTTCTGTTAGAGGTGAGTACAATTTACCTACCTGTCAAATAAATAATTTCCAACTAGATGATCTGGGGGTCCCTTCCAAGGCTAATGTGCTGTGACCGAGATTTACAGAGAACTGCCTTCAACAAGGGCAGTAAGTTTAACAGCAGCTTCCATTTAAGTGTTCACTCTGTGCGAGATAATGCCAAAATAATTAATTCTCATTTAACTGATTATAATGTGATAATTATATGGGAAAAGTTTCTTTAATTGACCTATGATATTACTTTAAGATAAATATATTGATCTCTAGGACTAAATTGATTGATGGTTTTAAAACCACAGAAAAATTAAAATTTTCTATTCTCTCTCTATATTTAGATGCAATCTGTTCCTGGTTACATAGTCCTAAAATAGAATACCATTAGGTGCAATTCCAACTGTGTGTGCACATTTACTTATAAGCACTCAGAAGGGACAAAAGCATGAAAAGAATGGGGAGTTATGTCAGGAAATTAAGTATTGTTCATACTATTTGTTTAAACTTGCTTTATTTGAAAAATGGTCAAAGATCTTTAATAGGAAAGATGAATATAATAAATGAACTAAATATGAATTAAAGAAAGATTAAGTTGTATTTCATTTTTTTATATTTAACATATATTTAAAAATTAAATTAGTAGTTCATTTTTATATGAACATTTAAAATTAAAGTTGTGCCCTTAGCTGTGTAGAATTTTTTTAGTTTGATCATGTCGCATTTGTTTATTTTTGGTATTGCTGAAATTGTCAAAGTGGTTATCTACATAAAATCTTTTCCCAGGCTGACATTGTCAAGAGTTTTCCCCACACTTCTTCTGGAGTTAATATCATCTTATGTCTTAAATTTAAATATTTTATTCAGTAAGGATTATTGATCAAAAATTATTAGAAGGCCTTAGTTTTTAATGGAAATAAATATGAGCCAGTATATTTGCATATATACAATTATACTTCAGAATGAAAACAATAATCTACTAAAATCCTTTTTACTTTTATACTCAAGAGTACTGGAGTGGAAAGAATTTTTCTTTTCTTTTTTTGCTTCATAATTATTAATCTTTTTCTTCTACAATTTCTTCACAATTTTCTGTATTTTTAAATGCGTTCATGATGCCCTTACAAACAAATACATGAGCTGCATTATGTATCGAATGTGAGACCTCCAGCATAAAGTAGGTTGGGCTGACTAAGGCTACCCTATTCGCCAACCTTTCTATAGAGTTATTTCTGCTCCATCTCTGAAATAATGTATGATTAACTAGGGAGGTGATTGTCAAATTTTTATGTTCTTAAACATGACTTTATTTAATATATTTAAAATGTGCAAGATTCTAAAGCACCACTCATAACCCCTGCATTTTGGATGATGTTCCCGCTCCCTGGCATGTGGCCAAAGCCTCTGGCCTTTGATACGTTCCAGGGTCCTGGCCTCAAACTACTGGATTGAGCCCAAATCACTGCCACTTGAGTGTCAGGGAAGAAGTATGTTCTCATTCACAAGAAAATGATCTGGAAGTTGTGAGATGCTATTGCAACCAATTTAGGACTATAAAAATGGAGGAAAAGGAGCAAAAACACTGACAGGAAGAAACAGCCTGGTGATAGCATTCAAAGTCCTTCTTAAGCTACTCTATTTGCTGTACATGAAGCCAGGCCTATTTTGGATTTTTCAGCCATGTAAGCAAATGAATACCACCCCACCCAATACTTTTGTCTGTTACTTTTTCTTTTGAGACAGAATATCATGCTGTCACTTGGTCTAGAGTGCCGTGGTGTGATCAAATCTCACAGCAGCCTCAAACTCTTGGGCTCTAGTGATTGTCCCACCACAGCCCCTCCCACCCCACCCCAAGTAACTGGGACTCTAAGCACAGGTGTCACTACACCTGGCTAATGTTTTCATTTTTCATAGAGACAGGATCTCACTATGTTGCCCAGACTAGTCTCATACTCTTAGCTCAAGCAATCCTCTTGCTGTTGCTTCCCAAAATTCCAGGATTATAGTCACAGGCCACAGCATTCAACTGAATTCTCATCTTTTTGTCATCATACTAGGTAGGATTTTCTTCTTCTTTTGGCTAAAAATAAGTCTTTTTGTATGCAGCAAATTTTTTCCTTCATATGATTTAATATACAAAGTAATGAATATTCATTGAATGTCTACTGTGGAAAGGCACTATTTGGTCTCTTGGACTGTTTAGTCAAATTCATGCCCTTGGCTATTTGTTTGTCTTCTTCAGAGACGATTTTGTTCATGTCTCTTGCCCATTTATAAATGGGGTTGTTTTGTCCTTTCTTGTTTATTGATTAGTTTGAGTTCTCTAAATCTGATAACTAGATTCTAGTTATCAGCCCTATGTCAGATTTGTAGTATGCAAATATCTTCTCCCATTCTGAATGTTATCTGTTTGCTTTAGTTGTTGTGTCCTTAGCTGTGTAGAAATTTTTTAGTTTTTTAGTTTGATCATGTTGCATTTGTTTATTTTTGGTGTTGCTGAAATTGTCAAAATGGTTATCTTCAAAAAATCTTTTCCCAGGCTAACATTGTCAAGAGTTTTCCCCACACTTCTTCTGGAGTTAATATCATCTTATGTGTTAAATTTAAATATTTTATTCAGTGAGAATCAATCTTTGCAAGTAGTGAGAGGTGCGTGTCCAGTTTCAGTCTTCTGCATGTAGCTAACCAGTTCTTTCAGCACCATTTATTAAATAGGGATTCTTTTCTCCAGTGTATGCTTCTGTTTGGTGTGTGTCTGTTTTCATCTTTATGTTCTCTATTTTATTCCATCATCTTTAATCAGCAGAGAAATGCAAATATAAGTCACTTTGAGATACCGTAATCTAACCCCAGTGATGATAGCCTACGCCACAGAGACCCAAAGCTTCAGATGTTGGCGTGGTACAGAGAAGTATAAAAGTGTTTACACTGTGGGTGGGACTGCAAATGAATATACCTCTTTGGAAAGAAGTATGGAGAATCCTCAAAGAGCTAAAAGTAGACTTTCTACTTGATTCTGCAATCTTATTACTAGGTATCTACCCAGAAGACAAAAAATAATTTTACCATAGGATATTTGCACTAGAATGTCTATCAAAGCTCAATTCACTATTGCTAAAATGTGGAATCAACCCCAAGTGCCACAAAGTACAATGGATTAATCAACTGTGGTATATGTATACCATGGAATACTATTCAGCCCTAAAAAGATGGAGACTTTGCATCTTTTGTATTAATCTGAATGGAGTTAAAGGCCATTCTCCTTAATAAATTATCATAATAATGGAAAAGCAAGTATTCAGTGTACTCATTACAAATATGAAACCAATAGAAAAACAACTACACACCCAAATGAAAGAAAAATACAATTAAATTCAAATGGGTTGAAGGAGGGAGAAGGAAAAGGGGAGAAAAAAGGATAATTGATAAGCTCTCACATAATGGGCACAAAGCAAAAGTACACAGCACACCCCCTGAGTGAAAGGCTAGACTACAACTTGGACTTTGACAAACACAAACTATGTAACCTAATCATTTGTATCCTCATATTAATCTGGAATAAAAAAATAAAGTAATAATAAAAAAAATCCATGCTTTTGTAGATTTTTAGTATATGATGTTAGGTAGGCAATAGCGAACAAACATGATGCATAAGCATTCATTGAATACCACAGAGAATAGTGTCATTTATGACAAAAAGAGGAGCTGAGAAGCAGGATGGGGAATGCTGAATGACAGAGGAGGGCAGCAAGTCATCAGCTTGCAATTTTGTAGAGTGGTCCATGAAATTATTAATTTTTTTTTGTAGAGTCAGAGTCTCACCTTATCACCCATGGTAGAGTGCCGTGGCGTCACACAGCTTTCAGCAACGAAATTATTAATTTTTTAATTCCAAAGTTTTATTTTTGAATTTTGAAAGTCAGTTTTATTTTATACCACTTACAGATAGTAAACTCATTTTTTTAAATGTACAATATGACAAATACATTAAGTTGTGTAAATGCCACTAAAATCAAGATACAGAACCCATGTCTCATCACTTCGCTTTGTAGTCCATCTAAGCCCCACTTTTAGCCCTGAGAACATATGGCTTATATTATTTTCTTTTTTAAATTGTGGTAAAATACACATATAATCGACCAATTGAACCATTTTTACACACACAGTACAGTGATTTTAAATACATTTGTAATATTGTGCAACTATCACCACACTGTATTTGGTGATATTTTCATCTGGTGAAACTATAACTCTATACCTATAATAGCTCCTTATTTCCCTCTCCCCCCATCTCCTGAAAACCACCTTTCTACTGTATGTGTCTATAATTGTAACTATTTCAAATACATCACATGAGTAGATTCATACACTATTTATCTTTTTGTGACCCTATGTGTCTTTTTGTGTCTTCTGCTGTAGTGACTTGTTTCATTAAACATGTCCTCCAGGTCCATCTATATCATAGCATGTTACAGAACTTCCTTTTTTTTTAATTTCATAATTATATTTAATTTTATATCATATTTTGCTTATCTTTTTATCTGTTGATAATACTTAGGTTGCTTCCATATTTAACTACTGTAAATAATGTGTGGTTTTACACATACCTCTTTAAGATCTTGCTTTCAATTCTGTTGGGTAATACATAGAAGAGAAATTTCTGTGTCATATAGCAATTATATTTTTACTATTTTTTAGGAACCACCATATTGTTTTATATCATGGCTGTACCATTTGACATTACTACCAACAGGTCCAGATTTTCCACATTCTTGCCAATACTTGTTATTTTTTTTTACATAGTGATCATCCTAAAAAGTGTGAACTAATATCTCATGCAGTTTTGATATCTAATTCCCCAATGATCAGTGATTTTCATCATCATTTATAAGCTTGTTGGTCATTTATACATCTTTTTGGGAAAGGGTCAGTTCACATACTTTGCCCATTTTTAAATCAGGTTGCTTGCTCTTTTGTTGTTGAGTTTTACATTCTCTCTAAATATTATGGCTATTACTCCCTTATCAGATATAATTTTCAAATATTTTCTTGTATTCAATGGATTGTTTTTTTACTCCATTGACATTACCTTTTGATTTGAAATTTTTTTTTACTTTTTCTTAAGTTTAATTTGTCTATTTTTTCATTTGTGTTCTGTGCCTTTGGTGCCAGATCCAAAAATTCCATTCCAAAACACAATTTTGTGAAGATTGTACTGTGTTTTCATAGTTTTGGATCTTATATTGTGGTCTTTAATGTAGTTGAGTTAATCTTTATACGTAGTGTTAAGTCTAACTTATTTGGCATGTTGTTGTCTAGTTTTCCCATGACTATTTGTTGAAAAGTTTGTCCTTTTCCCATTTAGTGATCCGGGCACCCTAGTCAAAAATTGTTTGACACTATGTATATGTTAGTATTTATTTTTAGGCTTTATATTCTCTTTGATTGGTTTATATGTCTGTTTCTGTTTTATTGCTGGTTCCCACTGTTTTGGTAACTTTGCATTTAATTTTGAAAGCAGGAAGTATGAGTCTCCTACCTCTGCTGTCTTTAAAGAATGTTTCAGTATTCAGGGTCTCTTGAGATTCCATATGAATTTTAGGATAAATTTTGCTATTTCTAACAAAAAGTCACTAGGATATTGATAGAAATTGCATTGAATCTGTGGATTGCTTTGAGTAGTATTGATATTTTAAGTCTTCCAATCCCTGAACATAGGATGTTTTGCCATTTATTTATGTCTTTATTTTCATTCAGCAGTGTTTTTAAGTTTCTGTTGAGTAAGTATTTCACTCCTTGGTTAAGTTAATTACTATATATTTTATTCTTTTTCATGTTATGAAGAATGACATTGTTTTCATTATTTCTTTTTCAGAATATTCACTATTAGTGTATAGAAATGTAACTAATTGTTGTGTGTTTATTTTGTATACTACTGCTTTGCCTAATTCCTTTATTAGCTCTAATAGTTTTCATTGCGAAATAGTTAAAATTTCCTACATATAAGATAATGTCACTTGCAAACAGATACTTTTGCTGCAATCTTTTCAATTTCAATGTCTTTATTTTCTTTTATTACCTAATTATTTTGATTAGAACTTCCAGTACTGTATCAAATATAAAAGGTAAAACTGGGCTTTCTTGCTTGTTTCTGTTCTTAGAGGAGAATCATTTAGTTATTCATTGAGTGTGATATTCACCGTGTATTTTTTATACATCAGGATGTAGTTTCCTTCTATTCTTGGTTTCATGGGAGTTTTTATCATGGAAAGTTGTTGACTTTTGTCAAATGTTTTGTGGAGAATGGCTGCTTAGTGACGCATGGCTGTTTAGTGATGCACAGCGTCTGGGAAGTGGCCCAGGTTCTAAGCATAGAGGGCAGTGGAGGCGAGGCTTGGATGAGGGAAGAACCTTAAGGTGCCCTCCAGTGGTCACAGGCTCCCCAGCCGTGACTTGACCCCAGAAGTGGGGTGTAGCTCTGGTGCCGGCACAGGAGGAGACTGCAGTTTATTAAGATATTCATGTGTTTTTTTTCTTAATTTTGTTAATGTAGTGTGTTACGTTGATTAATTTTTATATGTTGAACCATCCTTGCACTCCAAGAATAAATCTCATTTGGTTCCGTTGCATAATCTTAATCATTTGCTGTCGAATTTGTTTGCTATCATTTTGTAATATTATTTCATTGATGTTGACAAGGAATATTGGTCAGTAGTTTTCTTTTCTTGACATATATTTATCTGGATTTTGTATCAAAGTAGTGCAATCTCAGAGAATTAGTTAGGAAATATTATCTCCTCTTCAGTTTTTTGGAAAACTTTGAGAAGAATTGGTGTTGTTTTGTTTTTTTAATATTTGGTATAATTCACCTGCAACGTCATCATGTACAGGGCTTTTATTTGTTGAGAGATTTTTGATTACTGATTCAATCTCTCTACTTGACACAGGTCTATTAAGATTTTCTATTTCTTCCTGATTGAGTTTTGGTTGGTTTTCTTTTTCTAGAAATTTTTCCATTTCACCTAAGTCATCCAATTTTTTGGTGTACAGTTTTTCATAGTTCTCTCTTATATTCTTTTATTTCTGTAGAGTTAGCAAAAATTCCCCCACTTTCATTTCTTATTTCAGGAAATTATGTATCCCCTTTTAGAGGATGTATCTAGTCAAAGATTTGCCAGTTTTTTTTTATTTTCTTTTCTTGTTTGTTTTTTTTTTTAAATACATGTATTTTATTATTCTTCATTACATTATTTCCCCCACCCCACCCCTCCGTGGGAAGGCAGAATTGATTTACAGAAAAGAATACAGAAAACACCAAAGATCCTGGTAGAGGGAGAGATTTCAAGTGGGGAGAGAGATGCTCTCTCCGTTCCTCTCCCGGTCTTTCCCCGTCTCCTCCTCTAGGCCTCTAGCCTCAGGGCATATATAGGTGTATGGGTTCCTTGGTCAGGAAACGAATGAATGCAGTCCCTTCTGCCGGGGGGAAGGTGAATGAGTGCATCAATGAATGGACACAGTCCATCCATGGAATTCAGGCCTAGGAAATTCACAAGAAACTGACCTAGGCATAGGAAATGGGGGTTCCACATT
>CAUYRH010059353.1:0-10022 GCA_963574655.1 Perodicticus potto
AAGATTTTAAAAGCCTGGGTGGCTCATGCCCGTAATCCTAGCACTTTGGGAGGCCAAGGTGGGTAGATTGCTTGAGCTCAAGAGTTTGAGACCAGCCTGAGCCAGAGTGAGACCTGTCTCTACCAGAAAAAAAAAAAAAAAAATTAGCCAGGCATTCTGACTGGCACCTGTCGTCCCAGTTACTTGAGAGGCTGAGGAAAGAGGATTAGTGAAGTCCAAAGTTTGAAGTTGCTGTGAGCTATGAGGCCACGGCACTCTACCCAGGGCAACAGGGTAAGACTCTGTCTCAAAAAAATTAAAAAATATAAATAAATAAATAAATAAATAAATAAATAAATAAATAAATAAAATTATCACAATTTAAGGATGGATGGATGAAGATACACAATTTTACCAATAATTTATTTAGACATATTTTGTGGATGTGAAAACTGACTGTGAAAAATTTTAAGTAGCCTTGCCCATTTCTCTAACCCTATTTTTCCAAGCAACATTCACACACAAGTGGTATAATTCCTCTTCACACCCCCACCAGTCTTTACTCCAACTCAATGCACTCTCACCTCCTGCCCCCAAGAACTTTTGCACATACTATTCCTTCTGCCTAGTAACCTCTTACCGAGTTATGTTGGTTCACTGAGTCCTATTTGTTTTTTAGACTGTCTCAAATCTCCCTTCCTTTGGAATGTGTTCCCTGCCATCTCAGATTCAATCAGTCCTCAATCCATTAAGCATCTTGATGTTTGATGCAAGTCCTCCTCTTTCTTGAGAAGTAAATTACAGAAGAAAGGTTCTAGTGCTGTTTTGTCATTCTGTATCCAGCATGGACAGTCATGTGTGATACGTGGTAGTATTTAAAACTATCTGCTTGAGAAATAAAGAGTAAAATGTCCCCTAGATAATAAATGGTGAAACTAGGATTTAAAAGGGAGTCTTCTTTTCTTCAAGTCCGGGTTTTCTCTCTTTCTTCTGAGAAGTATGTATATGTACAAATATAAATATGTATAGGTATACATATCTGCATACATATATACACGCCTAACCAGAGGACACCTTAAACTGTATACATATTTAAAGAAATGAAAAAAAGTATGTTGAAATTGTGATGTTAATTATATACCAATAACATTTATTATCCTGTGCATTGTATCTTTTATCTCTTGTAATTGCAGAAGTCAAACATGATTGGAGTATCGCAATTTTAATATAGGTTTTCTTTTACTTTCTTATGTGTATACATTTCTTGGCACCCTGTATATGTGTGTGTACATATGGAGCAATTTAAGAACGGACCAGGGAAGATGAATAATATAGGCATTTTTGAAATGGCATTCAGATGAGACAATAGCTTTATGGTTTCAAGTGACTAAGTGTCTCGTCATTTCTCCTACCCCTGTGTGGTACACCCTAGTAATCAAAGATTGCCAAAATTGTCAAATCCTAATGGGTTTTACAAGTAGTTGTGGGACTGCAACTAGACTAAACTGAAAATGCCCACCTGTATGTTGAGCTCTGATAAAGCTACGTGATGATCTGACTGTGGACTTATACCCAGATTTACAGAGTGAAATAACTGTCACTCTTAAAAGCATAATGTGCTGATCACCTGAGGACAGGATGTAAGATACACACTGTCAGTATCCTACACAGGCTCCAAACATTTTCACAATCCAATAGGCATATTTTTAGATTTAGGAATGAAATAAGGAAAATCCAGGTTCTCAGGGAATGATTTAATTGCACAAATACTTTTGAAGACACTTTTTGATCCTTCTTTTATTTCTCTAAGCAAGCAGACTTGCTCTAGCACCTGTACTTGTTGGTGTTTTCTTGAACTGTTTTGGCTGATGTGTGTACATTGGAGGCAATCACAACAGGGCCAAAGACTCTCTTAAGGATCACAGGTGGTAGAAAGAAAAGTTCCACTATGTAAACCCTCTTTAAAACTAATAAATAACTCAACTACTGGCTTCATATTAGTATTGAGTACATTGGTACTTGATTTCCCATTCTTTACCAAGAAGAATGTGTTTCAGCTCCATCCAGGTTAATACAAAAGATGTAAAGTCTCCATCTTTTTATGCCTGAATACTATTCCGTGGTATATATATTTTAAAATTAATATGCTATCTAGGTTATCTTTTTAATAATTGAGAAAAGTGAAATTTTAAAGATAAATGAGTATTCAGAACTTATGAGTATCACATTTTAAAATTTGGGGGGGGTTGTTTTTCCAAATAAAGGACAATATAAACTAACCTAACTTATGAAATTTTCTTAGTGTTCTTATTCTGGAGTAGATATTTTAACCCATGAAAATATCACTAGATGTGGTTTAGTTGCTTATAAAGATAAAGGCAATAATTGGTTATATTGTTACTGAGTAAATTTAATCTGTGATCTTAATAATGAATAATCTAATCTCCATTATTTTAGAATTGAGTATTTTGCATCTTCTGGAATATAATTTAATTAAAATAACTATAATTAATGTGGGGTATTAGTTATATCACTGATATTTAATGTCAACCACACACGCAAAAAGATATTTAAAAATCAATTTATTCAATGGAAAGATCCAAAATTTTAGCAGTGAACAGCCTTTCAGAAGAGTCATGACATGATGTATAAAACCTTTTGTCCCCCACACAAGTACAAAAGAAAAAAATGCCCATTTACATGGTTCTTAAGAGTATGTACCCTGAAAAAAAATCAGCAAGAATAAGGCTTCATTTTGAACTAGTAAGAAAACAACTCAATTCCAAGGCAGTTTTAATACTGAATTCAAAGTTTTTAAGATTCTCTTTGTTCAGCTGTCTCATTGTTAGAAAAACTGACTGTGGCTCAATGAGTGCAAACAATTGCTTTGCCAGGAGGAAATCTCATGGAGGAAGGACTGACCTAGCCCTTACCTGGAGGCAGACCAGCTGTGGTCACAGAGAATGGGGATCTAAGCACTTGGCAAGTTAAGGGCTTTCTCCCTGCAAAAAGGCCACTGTTTTAGAATCACAGTTATTTAGGATAGAAGAAAATAGTTGGTACATTTCAGGAACACAGTTATTGCTATAAACTAAAACTCACAATTTAATTTTCTAAGGCCATTAAACCAATGCCTAAATTTTACAAAGAAATCAGAAAGGAATAAATCATAACTCTGTCGATTGAGATGTTGCTTTTTCACTGAAGAAATAAAACAGAAATATCAAGCAAACACATAAAAGAGAAAGCAGTATATAATGGAATACAAAAATGAGTGACACCCTTAACTAGTATTAGACATTAAAGAGTTCACTAAGATAGAAAACATAAGAAACATTTTAGGTAATAAGTGGAGCTTAAGTAAGTCTTAATTATAACTGCCATTTAAGTGGGTAAAAGAGGAAACTTAAGGGCCAGAAGGATTCACAGCTAAGTTGAAGTCTTAAGACAATCGGGAGACTGATCTAACAATATCATAAAATTCCTGTTGTGAAGCTCTCATAATTAAATGAGAAGAGCCTAAATTAGAAAGATAGAGACTGAAATTCCAAATGGACATATTTAGATGTAATTCTTTTGGTAATGGTCGTCTGTCAAAGTTTCAAATTGGGGAGTTTATTTTACTTTTTATGAAGATGTGATTGGGTAGTATAAGTTAGGGACAATTCCCTATCCCCTGAGTATTTTATGAGAATTGAATTGAGTCTCCTTAACAAAAATATCCATTATATTTGCTTAATTCCCATTAAAAAAATCTATTTGCAATTGGAGTTTAATAAATATCTTCTCAGATAAATGAATAAAAAATGTCTCAAGATACCTGGGAAGAATTGATCTGATACAAATACTGCGTCAAAATATCATATTTGCTCCACAAATATGTACATCTATTATGTATCAATAAAACTAGTGTATTGACATTAAATATCTAAATTGATGCCTATCTCTCTTATTTCTATTTGTGTGAACAGACAACTTACAGGCCCAAATCCTTCTTGAAAAGGATAGATTTATTTTGATTTTATAATATTTCTTTGTATCTTTATGATTGATCAAATCAATTAAATTTTTTTCTATATAAATGGGATAATCAACAAAATAGATGGGTTCTGTGGGTAGGTTTGGTACTGCCAAGGAGAAACAGTTTTATTAAGCATAAAGCGGAAGTGAGAGTAATTTCTAAACCTTGACCACTGTAACACTCAAGCATAATCCCATGAGAGGGTTGATTTACAACATGATGAAATTTTGCTATTTGCTATCTTTTTGGATATTTATTTATAAGATTGGCTTATTTATGTACAAGATTGGCTTATTTTATATATCCCCTGCAGTCTTGGCTAACACCTGTGCAAGTTTAGAACTTGCTGTGTTATGATGTAGTAGCCAGGAGGATGACATCACACTGTTATCACCCACATCGCCATGGAGTTCAGCATTTACTTGACCTTTCCTGATGCCTACCCTAAAAGCCTAAACACACGAATACAATTTATAGCACAATAAACTTTCCTCAAGGTTCTAGTTAGTAGAGTTAGTTAATGATTACCATTATGTAAGTATACAAATGACAAACGTGAACAATCATTGCAAGTTTGGGAGAAGAACAGTGAAAGGTAGTTCAAACACCAGTGGTCCTCAGGAGAGTCCTATATATACTTATAGTTATGCAAAAAATTCTGTTCTACTCATTTGGCCTTTAAAGCACCCTGTGTACTGATTTTAGAGAAAGCATTAAAAAGACCTTGATGGAAAAATTTCACAGTGCGTGTTGAGCTAGGCAAACTGTTCATCAGCAAATGCTAAACAATAATGATGTGAGGCTGTTTCTGTTCAGTCAATTCATGTTAGATTCAGTTGAGCACAATCAGAACAGCATTGCCTCTCATCTAATGAGCCTAAGGGGAAAGCTACGGCTGCTGTTAAAAAAAGTGTGTCTCTTGAATAAAATAGCAATACTGCTAGACAAAATATTAGAAATGCATTTTTGGCAAAGAAAACCTGATGGTCTACAACATACCTATAATAGAGGCGTGCTTACCTTTCATCTTACTTCAACATAGCTGCCAGCACTCTAAGTATGTGTATGAGAAAAGATGACATGCCATTCTTGTATTCATTTACAATGAGTAATTTATTTTAGAAATGATAATAGTTTTGAAAACAAGAATAACCATGCAGAATTTTAAATATGAAAGAAAACATTCGATATTTATCCAAAGGTGAAAACCTGCCCAATTTGTGCATAGATAATAGTATTCTGATGGCGAAGCTGATCACTCTCTGTGACAATGCATAGAAATTGTACCAAAATGATCGAAATCATGAGATGTTTGAAAGAAAAAAATTCAAATGTAATATGTCTATAAAAAATTTCCCATCATGATATGTTAACTTTTCCCCAGTATCATTTGTTTTTTTGTTCATTTACTTAGATCAAACATTGTAGAAAGTTTCTAGCTTAGAGCTGATTGTCAAAGGCTAATCACCTGATCCATTGCTATTCAGATAGAAAACATAAGGAATTAAATTCCACCTAATTGAAAGAAATATGACTCAGTCAAGATCAATAGAGATTCAGATTATCAAATAATATGAAAGATCTTTACACGATGGGTCACAAAATCAGTCACCTTGATGCTCTCAATACTCTAGGTATGAACATCTGTTTCAGTCAGATTTTACTAGATAAACAGAAGTAGCCAAAAATATTAATTAAGAGGTTTATTTCAAGGAATCGGTTTATTAGATTGTAGGTTCTGGCTGAACAAGCACAAATTTATAGGACAGGTAACCAATTTGATACTAAATCACTAAAATGGCCTATAATTTGATTCAATAATTCATTTCTAGAAGGACTTCATAGAGAAATAATTAAACAAGGGTGAGGTGACTTTCCAACATTTAAATATCACATATTTACAATGTGATTTTTATAATTTCAAAAATCTTAGAAACTAAAAGTCCAATAATAGGATTCACACAAATAAATTATGATACAGTCATGTAAAATAAAATTATTCAAACCAGATAGTTGATGCAGTTGTATAAGTATTGACCTATATTTTATAGGTATAATTATAAAAACCAAGTGATAAAAGGTTAAAGATTTCTTTAGTTAATTATATGTTAGACAATTTTTTAAATTAATTATGGTGATCTTATATTGCTTCTGTAATCAAGAAAAAAACTAGAGTTTATACACATTATTTTTAAGTTTTCATTTCAATTGTCATATCCAGAGGCCAAAAAAAGTTTGATATCTTGATGAGTTCATTACCAGTATAAATGAACAAATATTATTGCTATTTTAAAATCACAAAAGAGTGCAAAGTATTTTTCTAAACATTAAATTTTACAGAATGATTAAAGCAGAAGAGGTTGTGCTTTTTATTTTTATCATTTAATGAATAGCTTCCTGAAAGCCATATCCTCCCTATGATATTTTTAACAGTTTAATTGTGAGACATAATTAACCCAGAAAGCTTCCAGTTTGCTTCTAAATACAGAACCCAAGCAGATCTATTGAGTTCTAAAAATGTTCAACAAATTTTACTCTCATGCTCTTAATATAGAGAATATAATTAATCTTTTCAAAAAAATGTAAAACTTTCTATCAACACTTGAATATTGGTTACTAGGCTATACCTGGTCTTAGCTCAGTTAAGTTTCATATCATGCTGTGTAGAGGAGGATGTGAAAAATCTAGGTAAATTTTTGATAAGAATAAATTAAGTACATGCATTACAGACATGATTTCAGTAATTGATTGTGTCTATTCTAAATTCACTACAAAAGGGGATAAATGCATTTGTGTATTTGTGTATGTGCATGTGTGTAAAACGTGACAATGTAGAACAGTACACACAACTGCAGACTTCCAGGTATCATTAAAATATTACTGAAATGGACTATATGTTGGGCTATGCAGCCTAAGTCAGTATATTTCAAAGAAATATTATAAAAGCATGGAATATTTTCTGAACAACCTTGATTTGAGCTAAAATTAGAATACAAAAAATAACTAGAAAGGACCTATATGTTTATAAGTTTGGCAACACAATTCTGAACAATCATTGGATCAAAGAAAAGAAATCACAAATAAAATTAAATAATATTTTAAGCAAATAATAACGTTGAATATAGCTAAATTTAAGTTTTGAAAAGAATTTGATCTTTAGAGTATATATTAGATTAAAAACGGTCAGGTCTGGCCTCTTGGTGGAATATTGTCCTGGTTTTATGGCTCTTGCTTGGAAGTATCACAAGAAGGACAGGTGCAACCGACTGATTACAGACCAGAAGCAATTCCACACTAACAGCTGTTATTGAAGAAAAGAAGGATATTATAGAAAGCAAAAATACATTCTAAAGAGAGGAATGGTTGGTCTCCAAGACTGGAGAAATACATTAAGGACTCCCGAGTGGCTTCCTTTAATTGTCCTGGTCTTGGGAAAGGCTTTTAGAGTGTGTAGAATGTTACCAGACCACGTACATGATTGACAGGTATTCTGCGTTTTCCTGCCATCCTTTCTCCTGATTGGTCCCCAGCTTCTCCCCCCTAGGAACCGCCCTCCTGACCTGTATCTGCAACTTGCAGATGTGGTGCCTGGTTAATGCGAGAGCAAGTGAGTTAAGCACTGTGATAGTTAAAGGAAGTAAACATAGAGATAAGAGTAGAAGTTAATGGTGTAGTAAAAATGTAGAGAACAGAGACTATCAACAATTTCAAAAGTATATTCTTTGAAATTTACTTCTCTCTGCCACTGTTGATCTATGAAACAAATAAAATAAGAAAAGATAAAAATAACCAACATCACAGAAAAAGGCAAACATCATGAAAGCTCCAACACCAACAAAAATATAATAAAAGTAAATTATAATATAGTTTCTGCCAATAGCTTTGAAAATTTAGATCAGAAGAATAATTCCTAGAAAAAATACAGCATGAAAAATGACATGATAATATATAGATAATATATTAAATACATTGAATTAAGTACATTACATATATGATACCTTTTCAAGGAAAACCCAAAGAAATTCTCAGGTTAGCTGGCTAACCTAGTGAATTCTATCATCTATGAAAGGTAGATACATCAAGGTAACACAATCCTTTTGAAATAATGTTTATGAACAGCATAAATTTGATAAGAAAAGCTTACCAAAGCAGTACAAGAACAAGCCTATCTTTTATATATACACACATATATATACGCACACATACATAGAAATTCCTTAAAATATAGAAAATTAAATCCAGTCTTATATAAGAAAGACATACATCATGACCAAGCTAGACTTACAGAAAAAAACAGCCAACACAATCCACCACAATTAAGAGAGTTGGAAACTATTGCTCATGTTCTGCTGTATTATTTGATTTGATGACATGTGCAAGCAGTATTTTTATTGAAGTACATTCTTGACAACTCCATTAGATGTCTCAAATGCACCTCAAATTTTTTTTAAAAAAAGAAAACAAAGAGAAGAGGATATTTAATAATCTGAAACAAAAAGCTGAGCAAAGAGAGTTTATCCCAACTTACAAAGCCTCAGTGTTACAGGCAATGTAGTATGGGCACAACGGTAAGAAATGTGGAGTAATTACAGAGAAAGAGAGCCCAGGAGAAAAACACACACACATTCAGCCAAAATCACTACTCTCAATTAATTTGAACGGCTTAAATTGCCCTCTAAAGAGGCACAGGTTGACTGGCTACAAAAACTCAACCCAGACATCAGCCACATTCAAGAATCTCACCTTACCCTAAAAGATAAACGTAGACCCAGGGTGAAGGGATGGTCATCTATAATCTGGGCAAATGGAAATCAGAAAAAAGCAGGTGTTGCAATTTTATTCACAGATACAATAGGCTTTAAACCAACAAAAGTAAGGAAAGATAAGGATGGTCACTTCATATGCATTTAGGGCAACACTCAACATGATGAGATTTCAATTATTAACATTTATGCACCCAACCAGAATGTGCCTCAACTTACAAGAGAGAATCTAACAGACATGAGCAATGTGATTTTCTCCAGCACCATAATAGTTAGAGATTTTATCACCCCTTTGGCAGTGCTGGATAGATCCTCCAATAAGAAGCTAAGCAAAGAAATTTTTGAATTAAACTTAACCATTCAACATTTGCATTTAATAGATATCTACAGAACATTTCATCCTAACAACATTGAATACACATTCTTCTCATTGGCCCATGGATCATCCACCAAAATTGATCGCATCTTAGGGCACAAGTCTAACCTCAGCAAATTTAAAAGAATAGAAATCATTCTTTGTATTTTCTTGGACCACCATGGAACAAAAGTTGGACTCAGTAACAACAGGAATCTGCATATGCATGCAAGAATTGGAAACTTTATAACCTCATGATGAATGATAGCTGGGTCACAGACAAGATTAAGAAGGAAATTACCAAATTTTTGGAACAAAACAATAATGAAGACGTGAACTATTAGAACCTCTGGGATACTGCAAAAGCAGTCCTAAAAGGGAAATTTATATCATTACAAGCCTTCCTCAAAAGAACAGAAAAAGAGGAAGTCAACAACTTAATGAGACATCTCAAGCAACTGGAAAAGGAAGAACATTCCAACCCTAAACCCACCAGAAGAAAAGAAATAACTAAAATTAGAACAGAGCTAAATGAAATTGAAAGCAAAAGATTCACACAATAGATCCACCAATCGAAAAGTTTGTTTTTTGAAAATGTCAATAAAATAGATAAACCTTTGGCTAACCTATCCAGAAGTAGAAGAATTACATCCCTAATTTCATCAATCAGAAATGATAAAGGCCAAACAACAGACTCTTCAGAAATTCAATAAATCCTTAATGAATATTACATGAAACTCTATTCTCAGAAGTATGAAAATCCAAAGGAAATAGATCAATATTTGGAAAAATGCCACCCTCCTAGACTTAGCCAGAAAGAAGCGGAAATGTCAAACAGGCCTATAACACATTCTTAAATAGCATCAACCTTAAGAAATCTCCCCAAAAAGAAAAGCCCAGGACC
>CAUYRH010059358.1:0-23183 GCA_963574655.1 Perodicticus potto
GGTTCTCCATACTTCCTTCCAAAAGGTTGTATTAGTTTGCAGTCCCACCAGCAGTGTGAAAGTGTTCCCTTCTCTCCACATCCATGCCAGCATCTGCAGTTTTGAGATTTTGTGATGTGGCCATTCTCGCTAGAGTTAGATGATATCTCAGGGTGGTTTTAATTTGCATTTCTCTAATAATTAGGGATGATGAGCATTTTTTCATATGTTTGTTAGCCTTTTGTCTGTCTTCTTTAGAGAAGGTTCTATTCATGTCTCTTGCCCATTGATATATGGGATTGTTGGCTTTTTTCATGTGGATTAATTTAAGTTCTCTATAGATCCTAGTTATCAAACTTTTGTCTGACTCAAAATATGCCAATATCCTTTCCCATTAAGTAGATTGTCTGTTTGCTTTGGTTGTTGTCTCCTTAGCTGTACAGAAGCTTTTCAGTTTAATTAAATCCTGTTTGTTTATTTTTGGTGTTGTTGCAATTGCCATGGCGGTCTTCTTCATAAAGTCTTTTCCCAGGCCGATCTCTCCCAGTGTTTTTCCTATGCTTTCTTGGAGGATTTTTATTGTTTCATGCCTTAAATTTAAGTTCCTTATCCATCTCAAATCAATTTTTGCGAGTGGAGAAAGGTACAGGTCCAGTTTCAGTCTTTTACATGTGGATATCCAGTTCTCCCAGCACCATTTATTGAATAGGGAGTCTTTCCCCCAGTGTATGTTCTTGTTTGGTTTATCAAAGATTAGGTGGTTATAAGTTGTTGGTTTCATTTCCTTGTTTCCTATTTGATTCCAAATGTCTAGGTCTATTTTTGTGCCAGTACCATGCTTTCTTGACCACTATGGCTTTGTAGTACAGCCTAAAATCTGGTATGCTGATGCTCTCAGCTTTGTTTTAATTACTAAGAACTGCCTTAGCTATACTGGGATTTCTTTGGTTCCATACAAAAAGCAGAATCATTTTTTCCAAATCTTGAAAGTATGATATTGGTATTTTAATAAGGATGGTGTTGAATCAATAGATTGCTCTGGGAAGTATAGACATTTTAACGATGTTGATTCTTCCCAGCCATGAGCATAGTATGTTCTTCCATTTGTTAATATCCTCTGTTTCCTTTCTTAGGGTTTCTTTAATTTCTATAATTTTTTCTATAATTATTTTTTTTTCTATAATTATTTTTGAAAAAATAAATAAAATAGAGAAACCTTTGGCCAGACTAACTAGAAATAAAAATGTAAAATCTCTAGTAACCTCAATCAGAAATGATAAAGGGGAAATAACAACTGATGCCATAGAGATACAAAGGATCATCTCTGAATACTACCAGAAACTCTATACCCAGAAATTTGACAATGTGAAGGAAATGGATCAATATTTAGAATCACATTCCACATCATTGATTTATGGATCAATATTAGAATTTTAGAAATAAAAATTTCTATAATTTCTATAATTTTCTTTATAGAGGTCTTTCACCTCTTTTGTTAGGTATATTCCTAGGTATTTAATTTTATTTGGGGCTATGGTGAAGGGAGTTCTGTCCTTAACTAGCCTCTCATCTTGGCTGTTATTGGTGTATACAAAGGCAACTGACTTGTGAACATTGATTTTATATCCTGAGATATTACTGTATGTTTCGATGACTTCCAGGAGTCTTGTGGTTGAGTCTTTTGGGTTCTCTAAGTATAAGATCATATCATCAGCAAAGAGGGAGAGTTTGACCTTTTGGATGCCCTTTATTTCCTTGTCTTAATTGTATTGGCTAGAACTTATTTGGATACCCTTTATTTCCTTGTCTTGACTAACTGTATTGGCTAGAACTTCCAGCACTATGTTAAATAGTAATAGCGACAGAGGACAACCTTGTCTGGTTCCAGTTCTAAGAGAAAAGCTTTCAGATTTACTCCTTTCAGTAAAATATTAGCTGTGCGTTTGTCATAGATAGCTTTGATCAGTTTAAGAAATGTGCCACCTATGCCTCTACTCTTCAGTGTGCTAATTAGAAAAGGATGCTGGATTTTAATTGAATGCTTTTTCTGCATCTTTTGAGAGGATTATATTGTCTTTGTTTTTACTCTGGTTAGTATGGTGAATAACATTTATGGACTTGCATATGTTAAGACCCCTTGCATCCCTGGGATGAAATCTACTTGATCATGATGTATGACGTTTTTATGATAAGCTGTAATATATCGGCTAGGATTGTGTTGAGAATTTTTGTATCTATATTCATTAGTGAAATTGGTCTGAAATTCTCCTTTTTAGTTGGGTCTTTACCTGATTTTGTTATCAGGATGATATTTGCTTCATAGAATGTGTTGGGGAAGATTCTTTCCTCCTCAATTTTTTGGAATAATTTCTGCAATATAGGAAGAAGCTCTTCTTTGAAGGTTTGATAGAATTCTGGTGTAAAGCCATCTGGACCAGAGCATTCTTTTGTTGGAAGATTTTTTTATTGTTTCTTTGATCTCAGTGCTTGAAATTCATCCATTCAGGAGATCTATTTCATTTGGGCTAAGTCTAGGAATAGGGTGTGATTCTAAATATTGATCCATTTCCTTCACATTGTCAAATTTCTGGGTATAGAGTTTCTGGTAGTATTCAGAGATGATCCTTTGTATCTCTGTGGCATCAGTTGTTATTTCCCCTTTATCATTTCTGATTGAGGTTACTAGAGATTTTACATTTTTATTTCTAGTTAGTCTGGCCAAAGGTTTATCTATTTTATTTATTTTTTCAAAAAAACAACTCCTTGTTTCATTAATTTTGTGAATGTTTCTTTTGTTTTCAATTTCATTGATCTCTGATTTAATTTTGGATATTTCTTTTCCTTTGCTGGGTTTAGGCTTAGACTGTTCTTCTTTTTCCAATTGCATAAGATGGCTTGTGAGTTTGTTGATGTGCTCTCTTTCTGTTTTTCAAATGTAGGCATCAAAAGCAATAAATTTTCCTCTCAGAACTGCTTTTGCTGTATCCCACAGGTTTTGGTAGCTTGTGTCTTCATTGTTACGCTCAAGGAAGTTAATGATTTCCTGTTTTATTTCTTCCTGCACCCAACTGTCATTCAACAGAAGGTTGTTTAATTTCCAAGCCTTGGTGTGGGGTCGAACGTTTTTGTTAGAGTTGAGTTCCACCATTGGTGCCTTGTGGTCTGAGAAGATACAAGGTAAAATTTCAATTCCTTTGATTCTGTTGAGGTTTGTTTTGAGTCCTAGGATATGATCAATTTTGGAGAATGTTCCATGGGGCAATGAGAAGAACGTATATTCTTTTTCTTTGGGATGGAGTGTTCTATATGCGTCTATCAAGCACAGTTGTTCTAGGGTCTCATTTTAGTCCCTTATATCTTTAATTTCTGTTTAGAGGATCTGTCTAGCTCTGTAAGAGGAGTGTTAAAGTCCCCTGTTGTTATGGTATTATAGGATATCATATTGCTCAGACCTAGTTGGGTCTGTTTCAAGAATCTGGGAGCATTTAAGTTGGGTGCATAAATATTTAGAATTGAAACGTCTTCTTGTTGTATTTTTCCCTTGACCAATATAAAGTGGCCATCTTTGTCTGTTTGACTTTAGTTGCTTTAAATCCACATGTATCTGAAAATAAGATTGCAACTCTTCTTTTCTTCTGAATTCCATTTGCCTGAAAAATTGTCTTCTTAACTCTGATTTTAATTTGTCTTTTGAAGTTAGGTGTGTTTCCTGGAGACAGCAAATGGATGGCTTGTGTTTTTTAATTCAGTCAGCCAATCTATGCCTCTTCAGTGGAGAATTCAAGCCATTAATATTTATTGAGATAATTGATATAAGTGTGGTAGTGTTCTCTTCATCTTATTTTGTGAGAGTCCATTGCTCAGTTTTATCCTTTTTTTTTTTTTTTTTTTTTTTTTTTTTTGGGTAGAGACAGAGTCTCACTTTTATCACCCTTGGTAGTAGTGCCGTGTTGTCACACAGCTCACAGCAACCTCCAACTCCTGGGCTTAGGCGATTCTCTTGCCTCAGACTCCCGAGTAGCTGGGACCACAGGCCCCCACCACAATGCCCAGCTTTTTGTTTGTTTTTTAGCAGTTTGGCCAGGGCCAGGTTTGAACCCACCCCCCTCTATATATGGGGCCGGCGCCCTACTTGCTGAGCCACAGGCATCGCCCTAGTTTTATCTTTTGCATCAGTGTGGAAGTTAGGTTGTGACCTTTAATTTCTGAGTTCTTACTTTGCCATTGATCCATTGTGACGATAAGTGTATAGAACAGGTTGAAATATTTCCTGTAGAGCAGGTCTTGTTGTGGCGAATTTCCTCAGTGTTTGTATTTCAGTAAATGATTTGATTTCTCTGTCAATTTTAAAGCTTAGCTTAGCAGGATATAGAATTCTGGCCTGGAAATTGTTCTGTTTCTGTAGATTAAAAGTAAATGACCATTGTCTTCTTGCTTGAAAAGTTTCATTAGAGAAGTCTGCAGTCACCCTGATGGATTTGCCCCTGTATGTCAATTGGTGCTTACGCCCGGCAGCTTGAAGAGTCTTTTCTTGTCTTGACCTGGATGGGTTCATCACAGTGTGTCTTGGGGAAGCTCGGTTAGAGTTGAGGCGAGCTGGGGTCCAATATTCCTCTGAAAGGAGTGTGTCAGAATCTTTGGTGATATTTGGGAAATTTTCATTTATAATAATTTCTAGTATGGCTTTCATTCCCCTGGGGCATTCTTCTTCCCCTTCTGGGATACCTATAACTCGTATGTTTGAACACTTCCTGAAGTCCCATAATTGTGTCAGTGAACATTCTGCTTTCTCTCTCTTCTTTTGAGCCTCTTTAACCATCTGAATTATCTCAAGAGCTTTGTCCTCTACCTCTGAGATTCCTTCTTCTGCATGGTCTAATCTGTTGTTGATACTTTCTATTGCATCTTTAAGTTCCCTAATTGCTTCAGTTCCTTCAGTTCCTTCAGTTCTGCTATATCCTTTCTATATTCTTCATATCGTTCATCTCATATTTGATTCATTTTTGGATTTCCTTTTGGTTATTTTCCACTTTATCAGCAATTTCCTTCATTGTTTTCATCATCTGTATTCTAAGTTCCTTTTCTGTCACTTCTAACATTTCTTTATGGGTGGAATCCTCTGCAGTAGCTACCTCCCAGTCCCTTGGGGAGTTTGCTCTGGACTGGTTTTTCATGTTGCCGGGATTTTTCTGCTGATTCTTCCTCATGAGTGTTTTCTTTTATCTGTTTCCTTGCCCTAGTTTTCCTTTCACTTCCTCTTGCTCTTTAAGTTACCGTGCCTCTGGACTAGGGTTTCAGTGAGTCCTCAAATTCTGCCAGGTCTAGCAGCTGTGTCCGAAAATGTGTGGAGTGTAAAAGAGACATTCATTGCTCCAGAAGTAGTGTATTTTGGTAACCAAAGGAAAAGTCACCTTAGTTCTGGAGGCTGGGAAGTGCAAGGGCATGTGCTGTGAGATTTGGTGTCCAGTGGTGGCCTGCTTTCTGGTGTATAGATGGTGCCTTCCCACTGTGTCCTCACGTGGCAGAAGGGAAGCTTTTGAGTTTTTAAATGGTTAAAAATGTATTAAGTTCTGTGCTTGTCCTACACTGCTTGAGTGATTGCAGAAATGATCCAGATCATGCCCTGTGAAGGCTGTGCAGTGGGCCTGTGCAGTGTTCAGAGTGTCCCACATGATGAGGAGGCTCTTGTAGCATCTGAGGGGTCTGAAGCCCAGAGTCAGTTTGGGGGTGGGGGAAGGGAGGAAGCAGCAGAATGACAGTCCTGTAGGGGCCAGTGGCACCTAAGGAAGCTGCACGAAGCTCGGAGGCTCAGCTCCAGGACAGGACTCAGCCCAACTGGGCATCCGCAGTATTGATCAGGAAGTACCCAGTAGCCCAGAAACAAGGTCTGCAGACACAGTAAGAGCTCAGGATGCTCCTCTGTCTTGGTGTCCTGGGTGTGGGCTTCAGTCTGCAGGTTTCAAGGTCTCAGTGGCTCATGAAGATGGAACCTCCTGATGAGCAAGGTAAGGGTTGGTTTGAGTACTGGGCAGGACTGAGCCCACAGGAAGGACTGCCCTGTGGTCCACAGTAGTGGCACTTGGAATTGGATACCTGACCCAGGTCTCATTACTGGATAAATGGATGTTTTGTGTGACTGTTACATCACTAGGCATGGCTTAGAAAAGGATCTATTGATAATTTAGAGCTAATCATAATAAAAGTTAATACACCTCGTGCCTACCTTGTACCATTCCAAGCACTTTGTGTGTATGATGCCATTTATTGCTCCTGACGCTCACAGAACATAAAGTATAGCTGTCCCTCGGTACACAGGACTGAACCCCAGACCCCCACATACACCCACATGCACACACACTCAAGTCCCAGAGTCAGATAGGAAAAGTCAACCCGTATGTACGGGTTTTGTAAATACTGTCTTTTTGATTCACATTTGCTCAAAAAAATCCATGTGGACCTCACAGTTCATACCTGTGCCACACAGGCACAGTTGTACTAGTGTGGCTTCTTCTGTTTTACAGATTAGAAAACCAAGGCACACAGGGCAGGTCTGTCACTCAAGTTGGGTCACCTGGGAATTAAGTGGGAAGCTCAGATTCAAACCTGGGTGCCCTGGCTTCAGAGTCCAGGTTGTATACAGTTTTACTATTATTATAGTAAAAATGGCCACTTCCTACAGGCTGCCTGCCAGGATTTACCCTTGAATCTTCAGCAAGAGTGGGATTATGTCTCCAGTGATGCAGATGAATGAACTGAGGGCAGTTGATCCAATCATGGAATGATACTTGACTCTCTTTCCAGCTTGAATACCTTCATATGACAAATACTGAGTATGTAGCATGTACTAGGCCCTCTCTGGGGTGGTGGGCATGCAGAGGTCTACAAAACAGGCTTGGTCTCCAGGAGCTGCCTTGGACTGAGAGTTTCAGTTTTATAGAACAGAAATGTAGGGTGAAGAATGGTGACTCAAGACTAGGCTCGTGACCCTGGTGTTCCCCAGCTGAGTTACTTTTCTTAATTCATACATAAAATGCTCGTCACAAAGTAAGCCTTTGATCAAAGGTCACTGCTATTATGCTGATGATTGTACAAGATCATCAGACCACATATATCTAATGTAATATGCTTGTGAGTTTGTTTAAACAAATATACATTTAATTTGTTCCATGACATTCTGGAAACGCTGAGCTATATCTCAGAGTTGAATCCACCTCTGCTGAAATTTTCCATTGATAAAAATAGGCCTCATAATGCCAGCCCAGTTCCTGGGCAGGAAATGACTAATATAATTAATTATTTCTGTACTAAATCACAACCCAGAGACCTATGTCTGGCCAGTGAAGACTCCCCAGGATCCTGACCACCAAGATGTCTCCTGGGAGCCTGTGCCTGCATCCCTGTCTGTCACCTGCAGGGGCTGGTGATGAGAAAATGGAGTGAGTTTTCCAGAGAGTGGGTGCTCATTAGCCAACCTAAGCGTCCAATCAGCCTGATTCTTGCATTTGTCTCTGTAAATAAATTGACATTCTGGCTTTCATTTTAAATTTTGTGTTACTTGCTTGTGATGTAGCAATGACGCATTCCACCCAGCGGGTTAACAACAGTTGCTGTGGACCAGGCGTAGTAAGGGACCATGGTTGCCAAGGTGCACTGGCTTTTCTTTAACAGCCAAAGAAAAGCTCTTTTCCCTAAGGGCAAAAGCAGGACTGCCCCGGGCACCTCTGCAGGTTGCCCCAAGGCTAACAATCCTAAACTTCCTCAGAACACAATGGGAAGAGCATGCTGCAGGCAGCCTGCCATTGGTGGCAGCTGTTTTTCTTTGCCTGGCTGGGAGTCCTTCCCTCTGGTGATGTTACCACGTGTGTCCACCAGGTGGCGCCCCTGGTGGGCGGTGTGGTCCCGGGTGCCCAAATCACCCCAGGGCTGGCTAGTTACAGCCTGTGGGGCACCCACCCCCACCGTGGGCTCAGATACATGTCTCAGAAGCTGGTGGGCTTTGGAGCACTCATTCCTCATTTGGGGAATGTCTCCTTTTCCCTGAATCTTCTGGGGCCTCTAGAACAGGGCCACCTCTAACCCTCTGGTGTCAATCCCATCTAGCTGTTGGCTCTCCAAGATGCACGCGTGGATGGAGCAACATGTCATGCACAGGTGTGTCAGGCCCTCTCTGAGGTCCCTAGCTGTGGAGCAAGGCACACCTGCCTCTCCTGCAGGAAAGCCAGCACTGTTGCCCTCCTGGGAAGCAGGCTTGGTGACAGGAATCTGTCAGGACATGAACTTGGGTCTGAGTGTCAGCTCCGCCTTGTGTTGGCTCTAACCTTAAGTGTGTACTCCACCATGTAACAGACATTTGTTTTCTCCCAGCTGTGGAGTCCGGGGGTCCAGGAGTCAGCAGGCCGTGTCTCCCGGGCCCTTCTCCCCGCCACCTTGTTGCTCCGTCCACACACGGCCCTTTCTCTCCTTAGAAGGACCCCAGCTATGGTCACACGGAGGGTTAGGGCTTAGGGCTTCAGCGTAGGAATGGGGGAGAGGGAACGCAGTTCCTCAGCTTCCTTATCTGTAAAGGGAAGTAGGAACAGCATCCGCCTCATGCTGTCACGTGGATTAAGTTGATTAAGTGAGGTAAAATAGCTAAGCGCACTGCAGATATATCTGAATACACACGCATGTTCACATATGGATGTAAACATGCACACGGACATGATTTACTCAAGTACTCACGTGCAAACTTGTATTCACATGCTGTGGACACGTGTGTACATGCTCTGCACTGCATACGTGCATATGTAAACACTTTGCATGTGTGGGACGCTCCTGTCTGCCACCTTGGTCTTTATCCTGCCCCTGCTCCCTCCTCGCCACATCACCAAGATCAGGTTCTGACGACTGTAACACCCCCAAGTCACATCTTTCAGAATGTTCTAATAATCCTTAACCTCGCCAGGATTCCTTTCCAGGCGTCCTCAAACTTTTTAAACAGGGGGCCAATTCACTGTCCCTCAGACCGTTGGAGGGCCAGACTATAGTTTAAAAAAAACAAAACTATGAACAAATTCCTATGCACACTGCACATATCTTATTTCGAAGTAAAAAAAAAAAAAACAGGAACAAATACAATTCACACCAACTCATGTGGTCCGCGGGCCGTAGTTTGAGGACCCCTGCTTTAGAGTCTATTTGCTTTTCTCTCTTACTGGGTCATGAGAATTTATACTCAAATTAGATAATAGCACACATCTTAGGAGTTCAGTAAATGGAAATTCTTTTCCTCATTTGAACTTTGAAACCCTCTCTCCTAAGAATACTTGTAAGGTAAAATGGATACTTAAAGACTATTTTAAATGTATTAAAATCGTGGTTTCATAATGTGTCTTGTGTCTTAAAAGCCAAATATGTTGGAGTCATGATTTTGCTGGGGCACAAACGTATATCTTAAATGAGAAGCCACATCCAGGTCTTACCAGGCCAATGGCACTGTCCCCCTCTCCAGAATGGCCTCAGAGCAGTGACCTCCTGGATTTCATTTTCCCTATCCCACTCCAGCCACAGGAGGGGTCAGCAGTCCAGGCTGCGGCTCAGCCCAGGTGGACAGGCGTAGCCTCACAAAGTGCTCGGGAGGATGAGGAGCCTTCGCTCCCCTGAGTAAGTGCCCCGAGGAAGCTGGGATTGCCCAGCAGCAGTGAAATCTTTAGACACAGAATCTCATCTCAAGTCTTGGCCTGAGCGACACCGCTCCCAAGCATTCTCTTCGCGTCAGTGGTTCAAGCCTCAGTTCTTATAAATCCCAAAATGATTCTTTTCTCAGTGTCAGAGCGGAGTCAGCAGAGACATTTTATATTTCAGGGGACGTTCAGGAGCAGGCCTGGCGGGCAGGAGCAGTGACCTGTCTGCTAGGAAAGAATCTTACGTTTTCACATAAGGAGTTACAATCAGGGAAGCTTTAAACCTCGGAAGCCTGCCTGGCCCTGCATTGTGCGTGGAGGGAGACAGTCCCCCTGCCACTTACCCACATTGCTGCCTGCCCTCCCTGTGTCACGGAAGCTTTATGTTGTCTGAAGCGTTCCCAGTTGGGGAGGTGGCAAGTATTCCTGGCCCTGTGGAGAGAGACAGGTGACCAGAATAGAAACCACCCCGTCTGAAGGGACCGGCCAGGAGAGTGCGGGAGGGGAGAGCAGGAAATGGGTATTGGGGGTGATTTTGATCATGGTCAATCCTCTGTGCTTGGGACGCTGCGCTACGTAAGTGCTGCGTGACTGTGAGCTGCTGCTACGCCTGGCCTCTCGGTGGAAGGGCCTGTGACGTGTTAACATAGAGTGAGCTGGCTCAGCACCTGTGGCTCAAGCGGCTAAGGTGCCAGCCACATACGCCTGAGCTGTGGGTTTGAATCCAGCCCGGGCATGCCAAACAACGATGGCTGCAACCAAAAAATAGCCGAGCGTTGTGGTGGGTGCCTGTGGTCCCAGCTACTTGGGAGGCGGAGGCAAGAGACTCACTTGAGCTCAGGAGTTGGAGGTTGCTGTGAGCTATGATGCCACGGCACTCTATCCAAGGTGACAGCTTGAGGCTCTGTCTCAAAAACAAACAAACAAAAAATATAGAGTGAGCTGTTCCAGTTCTGTTTCATGCTCCAAAGACCGGAGAGAGTTAAGTAAATGGCACTTATGGGCCCCACGGTCACCCTCTTTTCTATCTCACACTCACCCTGTTGTAGACTGTTGGGGAAACAGCAGGAACAGCCACAGTGCTCACTGGGGCCCTCCTGGGCCCGGAGGTCACTGCTGAATCATTAATCAGGCTGAGGCCTGCTCTGGTTGGAGGGAGAACTAGGTCAGGCTTCACTCCAGAGAATCCCCAGACTCCTCTCCTGCAGAAGTGCTGGCATCCTGGCCTTGGGAAGCATTTCAGTATTCAAAAAAAAAGTAGAAAGCCTAATTGTAGTTAAACCCATATATATAGTGACAGTGATCCTACCCACGATGACCACCAGTTTACTAAAGATGTCCCTATCTTGGAGGCAACAGTCAAGACAGGGATTTGAGAATAGGCTGCGTGAGTGGTTTTGGGTCACAGCTCTTGGCTTCCTGGCTGCGTTTTATCTCAGTGACATCTGGGCAGATATCCGCCCCGTGCAGTGGTCACCATGGGAAGTCTCAGGGCAGAGGGCTATTCTTAACACTTATAAAAACATCATAGCACAAAGGATATCGAGTGCAATGAATGTGCCCTAAGTGAACATTAGTCTGGCCGTCAGTAAGAAATCTTACTATTTAAAAGATCCTCATGGCAAGAATACCTGTTTTGTTTTTTTTTTACACTTAACCCCAAGAGCCCAGATAGACAGGGTCTCTGGAGCAGCTCTGCACAAAGTGGGCGACAGCCAGGGTCACTTGCTCCTAGGATCTTGTAAGACAGGCTTGAACCCCAGTGCCGTGTCCCGCAGAAGCCTGTCTCTTCCCAGAAGCTCCGCCAGGTTTGCTGGGGTTTGTGTTTCTCTTAGGTCGGGCTCCTTCTCTCCACCCTGAAACTTCTGCCTGCTCCTTTTTCTCTGCCGGGCATCTCCCCAGAGGGAGGGGAGCACCCTGACAGCATCTTAGCAGCTGTGTTTCTCTGTAACAGGCTTTTGCTGGGACATCAAGGATAGTGTCCAGGGGCGTATAGTTCCTTGTGTTAAAAGCTGGGCGCTGGACTTGCCTCGCAAATCATTCAGGCGCGCCTGCCGCCCGGGCACCAGCCCCCAGAGGTGGTCCAGTCCTCCCCCCTCCGTTTCCCTGCACCCGTTTCCTCTGTTCACCCCCACACGCCTCCCCTCTTCGTAGGTAGAGTCATTTAGCCAGTTTCCTTATCCTCTAATCAAAAATGGACTCCGATGCCGACTAGTAGGCTCCTAGTATGTGTACTTGAGTTGATGTCTTGATAAGTGAGCACTTGGGTGTCCAATCTTTACAATTCCCTTAAAGTACAATAAGTCCTCAGCTTGGCATCAAGTTCTTAGAAACTGCAGCCTTCAGCAAAATCACATGTAACAAAAGCAATGTTTATTTCTCACCAACGTTATGTTGAAATGATGTTGAAAGAAGTTGAATAGTGGTTGTTTGAAGACCTGCCATTCATACTTTGCTTAAAGTCGCAATTTCCAAGAACCTGGTGACATTAAGTGAGGACTTACTGTACTTCATGTTCTCGCAGCCTTTGGAAAACTGGTAAAAGCTTACACAATTGGGGGTGTATTTTCAGGGGAGTTAGAAATTCCCAAAGCCCATCCATGGATCTCCCCGGTGCCTGTGCCCTTAGTTAAAACCCCCGAAGTCAACTGATGAGGTGGAGCCTGCCCTCCTAAGAAGACAGAGCACCCCCACCCCGTCACCAGGCCCTTAGTGTCTCCCTGTCCCCACCACCCCTGGGGTATGACACGCAGTAATTAGTTGGAAAGACAAAACCAGACTGGCGTAGCTGGACACACTTGACAAGGACCCAGGGACCTTGAGAAAACAGCAGTCCCCTTTGAAAGACACTGAACGTAAGCTGTGTTTCATTACCCCAATACCCTGAGAGGTCTACGCTATTATCAGGGCAACAGACGAGGAAACTGAAGTTCACTAGGATTCGGTAACTGAGATCACATGACTCATACGTGGCCCAACTGGGCCTTGATCCTAAGGTCAAGTCAGTGTCCTGAACACCCGGCCCTAAACCACTATTCTCACTGCCCCTTCTCCTCTGTTTGCACCTTAGTCTTCTTAGAGTGAGATCCGTGGAGTTGTGTGATCCTTAGTGTGGCAGCCAAAGGATTATGCCCTTCCAGTTTTTTAAATACTGCCCGGAGCAGAGCGCTAGGTCTGTTTGCTGCAGTGACGATTCTCCAGTACCTGGCACATTGCAGTATTATAAACGTGTGTGGAATGAATGAATGCACCCATCTGTCCTGCAAACTCTGCTCATGGTCACATCTTTTAAGAAGCTGCCTATAACTCTCTCCCTGAACTAAAAAAAATCCTCCTTTCATGAGCTCCCAAGCCAGGTGTGTCTCTGGGAAGCTTATCTTGGGGTGCCGTTGATTGAGCCCCATCACGTGTCTGTTCCATCACATGCTTCTCCAGAGTAGGGACTCTCTGTCTCTCATCTCCGTGTGGGTCCAGGAACTAAAAGGTGATAAACGTTTATTGTCTTGGACACAGTTGATACTGTGCTGCAGGTTACTTGGGCTTCAGCGGTGACTCCTACGGATGAGCATCAGGTAGGATTACGTTTGGAGTGTTAGGCCAAATTTTAATTTTTCCTTTTTTTTTTTGGCCTGTGAATGAGAAAATAACTTTATTTCATTTGGGGGCATGGGCACATATCCAGTCTCAGAACTTCTGGAATTGCTTCTTGGTGCCAGCAGCTGTGGTGACTTTGAACATGTTGAAGTGCCCCGTCTTGCTCAGGGGCTGGCATTCGCCCACTGTGACAATTGTCGCTGATCTGAACACCCCTGAAGCAGGGGGACAGGTGCACAGACAGGTTCTTGTGGCCCCTGCAAAGCGATTGTACTTACGGATGTGATGGAGATAGTCTCGGCGGGCGACGATGGTCCTCTGCATCTTCACCTTGGTCACCAAGCCCGGTAAGATCCGCCCTCAGAGACGTCACCAGTGAAGGGGCATTTCTTGTCAATGCTGGTGCCCTCATTGGCCTCTTTGGGAGTCTTGAAACCCAGACCGTTGTTTTTGTAGTACCGAGGGAGCTTCTCTTTGCCAGGTTCTCCCAACAGGACTACTTCTTGTTTTGAAAGATGCTTGGATGCTTTTGGTAGGATCCCTCAGTCTGAATGTCCGCCGTCTTTGCAGCCGCCTGTAAAAAAAAAAAAAGCCAAATTTTAGTTTTTCAGTGTGAACTTGTTCTTAATATTCAGTGTTGCTGTCAATTCTTGTACCATTTACCTTTTCATCATCTTGCCTCAATATTTCTGGGACAGTGACTGTTCTGGGCATTGGACATGCTACTCTGGATAATAGCTCAGTTTATCGCCGTCTTCTTTGTACCGTACCCCGAGCCCGGCTCACCTGGCTGGAGGCAGAGCCTGTATCAGACCCCTCACGGGCTCCACTTCCCTAGTCTCACCCCTTCCTGTCCCCTGCCCCACCTCGTGGTCCAGAAAGGGGGTCCCTGAGTCTTCTACCTGTCCCCATCAAAGCTCAGAGAGGGAGAGGAGAAAGACCTAGAAATTCAGCTGGGGCTAGGAGGAATGTCAGGCTTCAGAGAAAACAAGGAAGGAAATGATGGTCTTCTGGAGCCAGAAAAAAAAAAAAGTAGGACGTGAACGTACTGAGGGCTTGCAGTCCTCAGCCAGTTTACCATCTTCATTTATTTGAAATCTCCTGGCAGCTCTGTGACCTTCATATTATCAATTTTTTTTTTTTTTGAGACAGAGTCTCATTCTGTCCCCACTGGGTAGAGTGCCATGGAGTCATAGCTCACAACAACCCCAAACTCCTGGGTTCAGGTGATCCTCCTGCCTTAGCCTTCTGAGTAGCTGGGACTATAGGTACCTACCCCGAGGTCCAGATAATTTGTCGATTTTCATTAGAAATGGGGTTTCCAGGGCAGTGCCTATGGCTCAAAGAAGTAGGATGCCAGCCCCATATGCCAGAGGTGGCAGGTTCAAACCCAGCCCCGGCCAAAAACTGCAAAATAAATAAATAAATAAACAAAAAGAAATGGAGTTTCCGGCTGAGTGTGGTGGCTCACGCCTATAATCCTAGCACTCTGGAAGACCCAGGCAGGTAGATAGCGTGAGCTCACAGGTTTGAGATCAGCCTGAGCAAAAAGCGAGACTGTCTTTACTAAAAATAGAAAACCTGAGGCAAGATGATCACTTGAGCCCAAGAGTTGCTATGATGCCACAGCACTCTACCCAGGGCGACAAAGTGAGACTCTTGTCTCAAAAAATGAAGGGGGGGGGGAATGGGGTTTCCTTCTTGCTCACACTGGTCTCCAACACCTAAGCTCAAGCGATCCTCCCACCTGGGCCTCCCAGAGTGTTAAGATTACAGGTGTGAGCCCCCATGCCTTACCTATTATTGTCACTTTTCAGCTGAGTAAACTTGGATTCATGGAGACTGATTGGGATGTAACAACTAGAAACCAAGACTGTGTTCTGCCCACAGACATTTTTAGGGCGAGGTTCTTTCCAGGAAGGTGTCTGGGCTGACACAGGACAGAGAGAGGGAAGCAGCACTCGGGATGAGTGTTACAGCTGGTCAGGTCATCAGACTTGAGTCCGCTGTCCGTGGAAGATGAGAACACATGGAAGAGAGGTGGCCTGGGCCGAGAGCTGCCCCCTTTCTAGCTCAGCTGTCCTGCCGTAATAACAGCGGGAACAGCCCAGCTACTCCTCACCTCGTCTGACAGGCTGTTGCAAGATGGGTTATTTTTAATACTCACACTTTTTATACATGAGGAAACTGAGATACAGAGTCAACTAACTCACCCAAGATCACAAATAGTAAGTGACAGCCCTGGGATCTGAACCCAGATTCTACTTCCAGGACCAATTTTAGGAACAGCACTACTCTGGGCGAAGAAAGGGGCCATCTGTCTGTAGCAGCGGTTCTCCGAGTGGTTCCTGGATCAACACTCTCATCCCAGAGCTTGTTAGATACAGAAAGGCACCTCCTGGGGCCTGACCCAGTCCTACTGAGTCAGAACCAAAGGTGGGGCCCAGTTTTCTGTGTGTTGAGGAAGGCCTCCCGGTGGTGTGTCCACCTGCCTGGTGATCTGTGGCTCATCTCCCCAGCCACCTTTGGCTAGATATATCCTTAAAATCCACTACGGAAAATGTAAAATTTACCAATAACAAATATTTGAATTTTCCAGGCACTATGCTGAGCATTTTACCTGGGTCATCGCCTTTAGTGCTCACTCACACTGAGAGCGTGGGTAGTGTTGTCATTCTCATTTTACGAGTGACCTCACTGACTGTGACATCCCCAGAGCCACCAGGGTGGAGAATCCAGATCTGCCTGATGACACTGTCGTACCCTGAGCCATTACTCTTTTTTGACCTTTTGGTTAAGAACTATTGAAGAACAAGCATCAAACTGTTAATGTTGGATTTTTTTGTTCTCAAATTCTGAAAAAAATATTTTACAAGGCAAGTGGCTTGATGAACGTTTTGAGGTCTCGAAAGCATCACTCCTCGTTTGAGAAAAGTGGTGGTTATAAACCTTCCTGCCACACGGGGGCAGCAGGTTGCTCTTCTCCTCGGCTCTGGGAAGCAGCCAGGCGGGCTCCCTGCTCAATATTCCCCAGACACCTGTTTCCTTTTGCTGTGGCCACATGGAATGGTGGTGAAGCCTTTCAGATCAGAAACTAAATTAAAACAGCAGGACTGTACGAGGAAAAGGATTTTAAATTCATGATAATCTCGTTAAAGCTCTTCTATTTTTTAAATTGGCATGACGAAATAATCTTCTTAATGTGCTGTGATGAGGTTGGGTGGTTTGCATTTTTTTAGCGAGGGATGAAACTCCTGGTTTTGGGTGAGCTTTTTTAGATTGAAATTCGCATATTATGGCTGGGCCCAGTGACTCACACCTGTAATTCTAGCACTCTGGGAAGCCGAGGTAGGGGAGGATCACTGGAGTTCAGAAGTTCAAGACCAGCCTCAGCAAAAATGAGATCCAATTTTACAGTGCAAAAAAGTGAGACTCTGCCTCCAAAAAAAGAAGAAAAAAAGAAAAATTCCTGGCCGTGGTGGCAGGCACCTGTAGTCCCAGCTACTGGGAAGTTGAGCCAAAAGGATTGCTCAGGTCCAAGAGTTTGCGGTTGATGTGAGCTATGACACCATGGCATTCAATGCAGGGTCACAGAGTGAGACTATGTCTCAAAAAAAAAAAAAAAAAAAATCATGTGTTGGGCAGTGCCTGTGGCTCAAACGAGTAAGGTGCCGGCCCCATATACTGGAGATGGCAGGTTAAAACCTGGCCCCAGCCAAAATCTGCAAAAAAAAAAAAAACATGTATTCTTGGACTGAGGGACAAAAACCAACATTATTTCTTGCCTTATTGTTAGTGAATCCTTTGAGTATTCATTAGCTGTGGGGTTTTGTAGTAGGCAGCCAGAGGCGGTGGGAAAACGTATTCCTGACTTCCTAGTTTGGAGAGTGTGTGACCATTCCACAGTGACCCTGCTGTCTTAGGGGTCACTCCAGCCAGAATCACGGAGATGCTCTCCTGATAGCAGCTTCGGTTGATTGATTTGATTTGATTTTTTATTTATCTTATGACTTGAAATATGTGAAGCTTCTGTTGCTCTCAAGCCCCATCTCTCTTTGGGCATTTCACAGTACCCTGTCCAACCCACACTTTCCATGCCAGAGGCTACATTGACTGTAATTTGGATTAGAGTCATGATATAATCTGTCATCTGACCTGGGACGCTTTTGAGAGTAAAACGGGCTGCTCTTGGTAATTTACCATACCAAGCACTGACTGGGAGGTTGGGGGACTGTGATCACCCTACGTACAAATCTCTGCTTTGATGACTCTGGAGGAGGTTTACGTGCACTGTGTCCATTTGCTTGTGCATCAGCAAACGTTCTTGAGTGTTTCTTAGATGTGTTATGCTAAGTTCTCTATCTCGTGGAACCCTGTGTGCTAAGTATTATTATTAGTCCCGCTTTTACAAATGAAAGAAATTGGGACCTAGTGAATGACTTGCCTGGGGTCACAGAGCCAGTAAGTCCGAGCTGAGCCTGGCACGCAGGCTGTCCCTCCTCTCCAGCCACGTGTGCTCCACACTATATCAAGGTCACTCACTATTTCTTGAGCCTTCTTTTGGGCAGAGCCCCATCTGACGCTGTCCCTGTGGTAACAGCTCAGAAGCATATGGCAGTGTGGGGCAGTGTGGGGCAGTGTGGGGACACAGACGCCAGGCTCCCTGGGCTTGAATCCTAGACCCACCACTTCCGCCAGCTTTGTACTCCTCTCACTCTCCTCATCTTTAAAAGGGGTACAGTAACTTGGTATTGGTGAAAAGGGTTCTGGTGAGGATTAACTGAGGTAATATTTGCAAAGAGGAGGTAGGTGACAAGGTTGAAAGGGCAGGCAGGGGATGTCAGCTGAGACATTGTGATTTGACTGACCAGGCCTGTGTTGGGAACCACCAGAGGAGAGAAACTAGTTGCACTTCTTGGCCAGGCACAGTGGCTCATGCCTGTAAATCCTGGCGCTCTGGGAGGCTGAGGCAGGTGGATTGCTTAAGTTCACAAGTTCAACACCAGCCTGAGAAAGAGCGAGACTCCGTCTCTAAAAAACAGCCGGGTGTTGTGGTGGGCACCTGTAGGCCCAGCTACTTGGGAGGCTGAGATAAGAGAATTTCTTGAGCCTGAGAGTATGAGGTTGCTGTGAGCTGTGACAACACAGCACCCTACCAAGGGTGACAAAGTGAAACTGTCTCCAAAAATAACAAAATTACACTTTTCTTTTTAGTCTCCTTGTAAAAGGCACTGTGTCTGCAGTCAGTGGATTGGCTGCGGAGGTGGTTACACGGCCATTGTCTCTAGGACGTGAGGGTCAGTGTGCTATTTGCTTAACTGAGTTATTTTTGTCTTTGGTATTTTGGGTGGGTTTTTTCCCTTGTGGAAAGCGTGATTACCACATCAGTAGGGAGCACTCAGTGTAGTCCCAGCGGCTGGAGGAGGGAAGGGTGAACTAGAACTTGGCTGCATTTCTCCTTTTGTTATGAAGTCCACAGTCTGCCGGCTCACCAAGCTATGCGGCTCCACGTCTGTGCTTCCCGGCCAGAGAGGGGCGTCTCCTCGATTGATGGTGCAGCTTGCACGGGACCGTGTGATGTAGGGAGGCCTGTGGGGCCACAGGGAGGAGGTGTAGCAATCCTGGTGACTAATAGCAGGGCAGAAGCCGTGGCCAAATCACCTTCACGTGTGCTGTGAATTTTCTTTATCATCTTTGGATTTTTTTTTTACTTGTTACAATAAGCATGTAATGCTTTTTAAATTAAAGGAAAAAATTGAATAACATAACTTTATAAAAGAAGACAAGGGTATGGTCTCAAATAGAATATCTCCAAGTGATAAAAGAATAAATGGTATTTGTGCTTTAAAGTTGCCCAAGTCCATCAGTTCTTGAGTATTTCAGGATTTGGTGCTAATCGTGAATGCTATCAGACCTCAGAGCTGTTTGTTGAAACAAGTTCACATTTTCTCCCCATTCTCTTCCCTTCTGGGCTTCAGAGAAAAAAACCTTCTGCTTCATGGTTACTAGAAACAAATACCTGACATGTATTTAATTCATTCTCCCACTTTATTTTTCTAGGTGCTTAACAAGTAACAGATCTCATAGGGGTTGCATTTCTTACTATCAAAAAAAGAAAAAAAACCTACCAGGCCTGGCACAGTGGCTCATGTCTGTAATCCTAGCACTCTGGGAGGCTGAGGCGAGTTGATCACCTGAGCTCAGGAGTTCAAGACCAGCCTGAGCAAGAATGAGACCCCATCTCTACTAAAAATAGAAAAACTAGCCAGGCATTGTGGTGGGCGCCTATTGTCCCGGCTACTTGGGAGGGTGAGGCAGGGAGATCACTTGAGCCCGGGAGTTTGAGGTTGCTGTGAGCTATGACACCATAGAGGGCCACAGAGTAAGACTCTGTCTCAAAAAAAAACTGCCTTATAACGAGAGTTAGAAATTTCTGTGCCCATTAGCCCTCTAATTGTACTCCTGGTAATCTTTCCTAAGGAAAATACCTGAACACAAACACATAAGTCAAGCAAGAAGATGCTCATCGTTCCTTTTTTTTTAAAATACTGGGGAAAGTCAGAGTTTGATTTTCCAAATGATGAGGCACAGTGTGGCGTCTAGCGCACACTAAGTAAGCTTGGAGTTGCTTGGGGACCGCAGTGTGACCAGGCCGGTCATTTCCTGTCCTCTCTGTCTTCCAGTGTTTTGCTGTGCGCTCTCTGGGATGGGTGGAGATGGCAGAGGAGGACCTCGCCCCCGGGAAAAGTAGCGTTGCTGTCAACAACTGCATCAGGCAGCTTTCCTACTGCAAAAATGACATCCGAGACACCGTGGGCATTTGGGGAGAGGTGAGTGACACGGGGGGTGACGAATGTAAGGTTTGTCCAGCTGCATCTCATGAAACCCCCCGGCTCAGTGAGATGGGGTGCAGAAAGCTCCGAGGTGGTGTTAGGGGCACCCTCCCGTGATGGCAGGAGGTGTAGCCCTGCTGCACCCCACGATTGACCTCTTGGCATCACCGGACTCAGGGATGGGAACTGGGGTGTCATTTCTCAGCACCTAAATGGTGACCTGGTTTTCAGTATCCATGGCTGAACATGAGGGGCTCAGACCCTCCCTCCACACAGTTGCAGAATCGGTGTGTCCATCTATAAGAGCAGCTTTCCAGGAGGAAGCTGCACAGTCTCAAAGGGCAAGGTTAAGTCCACACACAGACACATAAACGTACAGCTCCTCCTGCTCTAAAAGTTGGCACACACTCATCCTCATGTACAGTCTGAAAATCAGCACTGTGTGTGAGTTGGGGAATAGACCCCTATATATTCTTTCTCATTTTCAGCAAAGTGATTGCATTTTGAAATGTTAATTTCAGGAGAGAAAGTGGTAAGTACAGACACCAAATTTGTATACAAATATGGAGAAGCTGCATTGCTGCTGTGCTCTGAGACCTGTAGAACAAGCATGTTGGGAGCGTCTGGGAATGGTGCTTACTGTGTGTGTATATTCCATTCCCTCCGTCCCCGGGTAGCACAGTGCTGGTAGAAAAGTTTGCCTTTTGACTAGGCGGTTTCCTGCCAGCGGCATGCCACAATGGGAAGTGGGTTCCCAGACCTTTCCGGGGTGGAGTCTGTCTACCTTAAAATGGTGCTGAAGCAAATTTCCAACCTGGGACTCTTAGATCCCAGGCAGGCGGGGGAGCTGGAAAGAATCATTTGTGCTCTTTTGATGTTTCACTTTACCGTCTCCCCCCCAAATAACCAGGCCTATTTTTCCTGTGGAGTTGTTCACCTGTATTCTTTCTTCTTTAGTCACGAATGCTACTCCTCCAGAAGAAAATTCTTAGTTAGAATTTAGGAGGGCTGTTGTCATTTTTACTAACATGTGAATGGCTGACATTTGGAGGTGCAATAGGTCTGAGGCAACATGCAGCCAATTGCTCCAGGCTCTGTGGAGTCTGTGTAGCCACAACAGTCTGCACAAGTTATATTTCCTGCCAGCACTCTCATCTGTAAGTGGCTTAGCTGCTCTTTGGGGAAGATTTGAAATCATACTGGATCTTAGCTGTAGACTCTGGCCACAGTTTCAACATTGGCTGGGAGAGGCACTGATGTATCATCCTTGCCATGCGATCACTGGAGCTGCATTCATTCTGAGAACTTTTCATGGGAATCTAAAACATCATTCTCAAACGGTATGCTAAGCCTCGCACAGTGGCTCACACCTGTAATCCCATCACTCTGGGAGGAGTGCTTGAGCCAAGAGGTTGAAAATAGCCTGGGCATCATAGCAAGACCCCCTATCTAAAAAATTTTTTTTATATTAGCCACGTGTTAAACAAAATGAGAAAACCACACCAAAGCACAGTTTATCTGTCCCACTTGAGATTTGAAGACCTACAAGAAGCCTCACTGTTCTGCCCAACTTGTTCTAGCTTCAGTGCCACAGCATCTGGGCCACCATCAGGGGGGACAGTCTTTCAGCTGAGCAACAGATGTTTAATGATGTCTTGAAATTATTACCAGTGGAGTAGAGTTGAGGAGTCTAGCATTCTTGTCCTCAAAGAGCCAACATATGTGGGGAGACGGGACCTGTAAGCCGAAGAGCCTGAGTAGCAATGCAGGGGAGAAGGAACGTCGGCATTCCGCATGTTGGTACTACACCTGCCACAGGTGCTGGGTCAGACCTGGAGCAAGTTACTGAACCTTTAAGCCTCAGTTTCCCCACCTGCTAATTGGAGATACAACTGAAAGTCTCCTGGGGCAATTTAGAGCACATGGCATAATACCTTAGACATAGTAAACAGTCATATGGATGTTAGTATTGTTAGTGCTGAGAAATGTCAGGAACTGTGCCTGCTGTTTTCCAGCCAGATCACACAGGTAGGATGCTGCCTGGAACCTGATGGGCACGGAAGGGCCTGGCCAGAGGACTGTGGAAGTTCCATGGACCTGGAGTTAGCAAAAGACCAGATTCTCCAGGGAACCCTGTTAACCTTTTGTCTTAAAGATTCAGAGAGTAAATAATTAAAATTAGAAGCAGTCTAAAAGCAGGCTAGGGACACATTTTTGGAAGACTTGGAGAGGGAGAGAGAAATTGAGCATGTGAGAGGAAATGTGAAAGATTTATGAATATTTTAGTCCAGAAAGGATGTTTCTCTCTTAGTAAAACAAACTACCCCTAAAGATGGCTTCTTTTGATGGTTGAAATGGCGCCCCCATCTGGTCACAGAGGGGATGAGCCTGTGCAGCCTGCCTGGGGAGGACAGCATGTTTTCTCGTTGACTCCAGGGGAAGGACATGTACCTGATCCTGGAGAACGACACGCTCAGCCTGGTGGACCCCATGGACCGCACCGTGCTGCACTCTCAGCCCATCGTGAGCATCCGTGTGTGGGGCGTGGGCCGCGACAACGGCCGGTGAGTCCTGGTGTCACCTTACCTGTGCCCCAGTGTGAGTTCACGGCATTTCACTGGACATGAAGCGTGACAGTGCACTCAGCGAGGAATGTAAAAAATGAAAGCAAGCGTGTCTCTTTCCCTCCCTCTGAACCCTCCAGGGTCCCTCCCTCCCTCCCTCCGTTCTGTGCTTGAACTCTGGTCCTGCCTCCGTACTGCGTAATCTCCTGCTCCACCTTCACTCGCCCACATTCCCAATTCACCCAGGTGGCCCAAAGCCCCGTTTTTTCTTCTCTGTAATTCTGTTTCATTCAGTTGAGCATCAGCCTTTCCAGATGCTCGAATCTTGTTCATCGAGAGCTTGCAGGAAGGGGAACCTGGTACAGCCCTAATCACAAGGCTTAGGCCAGGCGTCCTCAAACTTCTTAAACAGGGGGCCAATTCACTGTCCCTCAGACCGTTGGAGGGCTGGACTATAGTTTAAAAAAAAAAAACTATAAACAAATTCCTATGCACACTACACATATCTTATTTTGAAGTAAAAAACAAAATGGGAACAAATACAATTCACA